>CM030360.1:159182690-159383147 GCA_017893485.1 Hemerocallis citrina | reverse complement strand
CTTGGTACTGTCCTAATTGTCCTCAGTGATGTTTTCGGACTCGTATATATAAATCTGACTAACCGTAGACCTTTGAGAGTTGTTTTTTTGATGAAACGGATAGAGTCCGAAGACTCCAGCCAAACGATATAATATATAAATACAAATGAAAGTCTTACAAGGAGTAAAACGAAACGAGCAGCTAAACAATTCTACTAACAGTCATTAGGTGCAACTAAGTACACCAGAAACGCAAACAACAAACAAGGACCCAAACACCATCTCGATCTCCGTAGCCCAAATACACCAAGTCACAGCAGATGCCACGCCTGGAGAAGAGAGGCTGGATCGGAAGAGAAAGGAGGAGAGCGAAGCATCCTCAAACTGGGCCATCCACACTCAGACACACCCAGCACGCACCAAACAACAGAGAGGGAGACGCAGAACAACACCAGCCCTAAGACATAGCAAAGCCCCCCACCTGCTACTCGCGATGAAAGGTGACAATCTGGAAAACTGAACTCAGATCCCCTGCGGATACCAGCAGCGACCAGCGAAAAGCCGTCGAGAATAACCGAAGCAACCCAGGCAATCAAAAGACCAAACAGAACATGGCCTAGCACTCCGATAGGAGGAGGCGGATCAGATGAACAAATCAGCTACAAGGCCAATGAACAAAGAGCATACACCCGATGCCGACAAGAACACAATGTGATAAAAACAGCTAGAAATACATATATAAATCGAGCAACTACCAAAGCCAAACAGAGCATAATAAAGATAAACTGATACTAGATCATGGAGCTCAATAGAGAACATATCAACAGCAGAACACCCATAGAGCACATCCACACTTAGACATTACAATCTTAGAAGAGCTCTAAACCAAAGAGCTGAGAGCCGTGATAAAAACAGCTAGAAATGCATATATAAATCAAGCAACTACCAAAGCCAAACAGAGCATAATAAAGATAAACTGATACTAGATCATGGAGCTTAATAGAGAACATATCAACAGCAGAACACCCATAGAGCACATCCACACTTAGACATTACAATCTTAGAAGAGCTCTAAACCAAAGAGCTGAGAGCCATAGAGCACAGTAATAAAAGTTCAGAACGAAATACTCCGGACGCAGCCGGACTAAAAGATCAACAGTATCAGAACCACAGTAGGATACGGGGGAAATAAGAGACAGCCCCTCGCAAAAGCCAAGCCAAAACATCCTATACTCAAGCCACAGTAGCCCGAGATCGGAGAGAAAGTAAACTGCCCAAAATAAAAGGAAGAGTAGCTGACACTACCCTTTAAGCCTGCAAACCACAACATCCAAGGAAAGAATTAATACACAGTCGCAATATATCGAGAGAACCCACTAATAAACAAAGAGGAGATAAAACTACTCATCATCAAGAAAAGATAGGATGAAGAACATTAAATGGCATTGAGGTTAATAAGACAATGGTAAGCTTTCTCTAATCTTTCAATCTGCAAGGATTCTCTGGCTTCCATCTTTAAAGAAGAAGACCAAAAATTGAACAAAAGTAAGAGTTCATTAGCTAAAGAACGGGAGGATGCTTTAATATGTCGGAATAGTCTGTGATTCCTTTCTCTCTAGATAATCCAAATAATAATCTGGAAGGAGAGGATCCAAGAATTGTGAAGGCTACGGTCAGGAGGACTCTTAGTCTAGCAGTCAACAAGGCTGGCCGGAATGTTAGACATCTCCCACGCCAGTATAGCTATTTTCCAAAGGGGTAGAGTGAAAGTACACTATAAGAACAAGTGGTTCACGTCCTCGAAAGAAGAGTCGCATAGAGGGCACAATTGGCCCCAAGCCAGATCCCGCTTATTGAGTAATTCTACGGTAAGGAGCTTATTATTGAGAGCTAACCACACCAGGATCTTTACCTTCAAAGGAGCACAAGATTTCCATACCAGATTGAAGAAAGGAGATTTGACACCTCTGAAATTAAGGAAAAGATAGAAGGATCGGACCGTGAAGATCTTCGATGAATTCCATCGCCAGAAGAATTCTTCCTTGTCATACCAGTCTACATTGTTAATGACTGCTAGAAAGTTGTCATAAATCAGAGTTAAATGAGATGGAAGAATAGATAAGAGAGGAATCGACCAAACTCTTGGCACAACACTGGAAAAAAAGCAATCTGAAACAAGAGCCGTAGGATGGGCCGCGAGACGGAATATAGAGGGAAAAGCGGTAGCTAAAGAAGAATTGCCGATCCAGATATCGGTCCAGAATCTGGTCCTGGATCCGTCCGCACAACCGTGGCTTAATCCACACTGGAAAGCCTCAGCCGCTTTCCAAACCCCTTTCCAGAAAGGGGAGGAGTTCCCATGCGGACGATCCGAAAAACTCCACCAATCATTGGCCACAAAATAATTAGCTTTGATACATTTAATCCAAGGGAGATCCTCCTTAGTGAGGAATCTCCAAATCCATTTACCAAGCAAAGCCAGATTTTGGTGTCTAAGGTCTAAAACCCCTAAGTCACCAGCCTATTTCGAAGAACAGACAAGTTTCCAATTACTAAGATGCGATCCGGGCTTATAAATAGATGAACCCGACCAGAGAAAGTTGCTTCGGATACGGTCTATTCTTTTGATCACCCAGGAAGGAATGAAATAGAAAGACATCATATAAAGGGGAATAGAGGAGAGAACAGAGTTGAGCAGAATTAATCTACCTCCCCGAGACAGTTGTTTACCGGACCACACAGAAAGTCTGGATTCAACCTTATCAATCATCGACGCCCAATCCGATCTGTGAAGTTTGCCCCACCTAAGAGGAATACCCAAGTACGAAATAGGAAAATGCGCTACCGAGCAGTTAAAGAACGCGGAAATTTCTTCCTGCCGATTGGGAGATCCTCCCAACCAAATGACCGAAGACTTCTGGAAATTGATGGAAAGACCATACGCCAGTTCAAAGCTAAAGAAGCAGTTTCAAATTCCTGAGCGAGTGAGAATTAGGTTTGGCCAGGATAATAGTGTCGTCAGCGTACTGAAGGTTCAGAACCCCATTGAAAGAACGGGATTCTCCCAGGCCCTCGATGACCTGGGCGTCCCAAGCATTACGAAGAAGTTTACTGAAGACGTCGGCTACTAGAGAGAATAATAGAGAAGAAAGCGGGTCACCTTGTCTGAGTCCACATTTGATTTTAAATTTGTGACCCTCAGAACCATTAATGAGAATGGACGAGGTACCCGCAAAAAGGCTGGATTTAATCCAAGCAATCCATTTGGGACCGAATCCCCTATTGATTAATATGTCAATAAGAAAATCCCAAGACACATTGTCATAAGCTTTTTGAAAATCAAGTTTGAGGAGAATTCCTTCAGTTCTGGAGTTGTGACAAGAGGTAATGACTTCCTGGGCCGAAGCCACGCTGTCAAGGATAAAGCGATCTCTAATAAAGCCCGATTGAGCCGGATCAATAAGAGGGGAGATCACTTCTCCCAATCTAGCCGATAGGACCTTCATGATAATTTTGAATGTGGTATTAATGAGACTAATCGGCCTAAAATTGGCCACGGAATTAGCTCCTAATAACTTAGGAATGAGAACAATATGAGCGTAGTTGATGCGGTCAAAAGAAAAGGACCCTAAATGGAGGTCGGAAAACATTCGCAAAAGATCATCTTTCAACAAGTTCCAGAACTTTTGGAAGAAAAACGCAGGAAAACCATCCGGACCTGGCGCCGCATCACTTTTTAAGGCGAAGACTGCCGATTTGATTTCTTCTAAAGAAAAGGGAGCTTCGAGCGAGGATAGGTCGAAAAACTCCTCTCCGTACAGATGACTCCAATCCAAGCAAAGAGCTCTCGGTTTGGAAGACCCAATGAGGTTTTTATAGAAACTGAGGAAAGTTTGATGAATATCGTCGGAGGATGAGAGGTCATTCCCATTGTGAACGATAGAAGAGATGTGATTACTTCTTTGCCTATGGGAGGCGAATTTGTGGAAAAAAGCAGTGTTACAATCACCTTCCTTGAGCCATCGAAATTTGGCTCTCTGGGCCCATTTCACATGGTCTTGATGAAGAATATCCGCGAATTCTTGTTTGCACGACTTCCGCTCGTTGAATAAATCAACCGAGATCGGTCCCTGCTCCTCCATTTTGTCTATAGATTCAATGGAGGAGAGGTAAAAGTTTTTGAGAAAGTTGGTGTTAAATTGTCTTTCGTTGCGCCAAATTTTGCAACCAAATTTGATCGCATGAAGTTTAAGAAGGATGGATCCTAAACCAGAGGAACCTGTGATCGCAGAAAGGCAATCCGACACGAGGTTCACAAAAATCTGGTCTTGCAACCAAAATTTTTCGAATCTGAACTGATGACGACGAGGAAAATGGAAATCAGAGTGTAAAGCTATAGGAACGTGATCAGAAGAGGGATTAGGTAATGCTAAAGCGAAAGAGTTGTGGAAACGGTTAACCCAATCAATGGATACCAAAAAGCGGTCGAGCTTTGCCATCGATGGACAATGACGGAGGTTAGACCAAGTAAAGGATCTGCCCGATAATGGAATATCGGTCAGTTGTAATGCTTGAATGCATTCATTGAAGCGATGATTGCCAATTGACGATAAATTGGATCTTTCGTTAGCGAATTTCGTGACGTTAAAGTCGCCACAGAAGATGCATAATCCATTAGAAAGGGGCGACAGAGAGAGAAATTCATTCCAAAATAAAGGTCGGCCTTCCGAAGATGATGGACCGTACACAGAAATAACCGTGAGGTTGGTGTTGAGAGGCAACCACAAAAGCTGAACGACAAGGAAGAAGTTGAGACGTTGAATTGAGATAACAGAGAAAATAGCATCGTTAACGCCGAAAAGGATACCTCCTCTAGACCCAATAGCATCTAAGGAAATCCAATTCGAGATGCAGTCTCCGCCGATCGATCTAAGAATAGCGGGAGAGGGGGATTCAAGTTTAGATTCCTGGAGGGAGATGAGATCACAGTGCGATGATGAAATCATCTGAAAGACAGCTCTTTGTTTATCGGGACAATGCAATCCCCTAATGTTCCAAGAAACTGTAATCATTAAACACCTTTGAACTCCTTAACTCTAGAACGTTCCCTTTTTCTGATAGCGTGAACTACCTCCGAAGGGGACGCTACAGGGCGAAATCCTAAAGGGAGGGAGATGAGACCTTTGAGAGTTGTTGAACTCTACTATGTGACTGTGTAGCAAAACATCATCATCATCACCAAAATGACAATCTTTGATCAGTGAGGCTTATTTAGGAATGTTCCTAAGAATGTGGCATGTATGTCTAGTTTTTTAGAAAGGAATCTCCAGGACTAAGGAGGTATTTCTAGCTAGTGCATTTTTTCATAGGGAACGAGGAAACTATTAGTTTTTGGAAGGATCGATGGTGCGGTCCTATCCCCCTGACCTACCGCTTCCCACAACTATTCACAGGCGCTATTGATGAGGATGAGTCAGCTGCTGAACACTGGAGGGAGGATAGATGGAAGCCTCGGGTGCAGGAGGGTTACAACTGCAGACAGTTGACAGACTTCGTAGCAGAATGGACGCCCCAAGAAGATAACAATGACTCCATCATATGGTCTCTAGATAAATCGGGAACCAACACCTGTGGAGAATACAGGCACCTTTTAAGAGCATCTGTAGTCGTTATCTATATATCGATAATATCGATATATAGCTTAAAAAGTAGCTGCAGTCGTTTGCTATATATCGATATTATCGATAAATCGCTACAGTCGATTGCTATATATGAGAGACGAAATAGCTTTATCGATAAGTCAGCGACGGTGGTCGAAGAGGCGTCCCAGGCGTGAAAAATACTGTTGGGAGCGTCGGACGGCACTCGATATGCCGTCCGTTTCAATTTCTCCCGCAATTAACCGCAAAGAAAGTACACCGTCGGACGGCGCTTGGTATACCGTTGGAGGACTCGCCACCTTTCCCGGACGGCACATCGAGTGCCGTCCGTTGGGATCTCACTAAAAACAAAAAAATTGGCCGCATGACGAGATTGCCCCTCTTCCATTTCAACGGCTATATTGAGTCAGGAATCTATCCAACGGCAATATTATTGTTATCGAACGGCTATTTTTTTTCTTATCGATTGTAGTTTATAAAATTGGCCTATATATAGTACTTAATCTCAATCAGATCTTAGCACAAAAAATCCTACATCTCATATTTCTTCTCTGTCAAAATTAGTCTCTTCTCGGTTTTCAATTGAGCTTCTCTTCTCAGTTTTCAATTGAGCTTCTCTTCTCGGTCTTCATTTGAGTTGCCATAGAGAAATAATGGCAAACGTTAAAAGTGCAAGAGGCAGAGCTTACACAGCTCAGGAAGATCTTCTGTTATGCCAGAGTTGGGTTAGTATTACTCAAGATCCAATTGTCGGTACTGATCAATCCGGAGCACAGTTTTGGGAACGTATTTATTCAACATTTAAGGTATTATTAGGCTATCCCACCGACAGAACAGCGGCCTCACTCACTAGTCGGTTTCAAATCATTTCCAAAGAAGTTGCTCTGTTCATAGGAAAATTGAGCAATGCAACTAGTCGAGCCGGTAGCGGAACAACAGAGGCGGATAAGGTTTGTATAAATAAATGTAATATTTGAAGTCATTATTTGTATAATTGGTTTAGCAAATAAAAATTTTGAATATAAATGTGTTTTCAGATTCGCGAGGCCAGAGTACAGTATTTGGCATCTTCAGGGAAAGCTTTCAAGTTTGATGAATGTTATGAGATCCTGAAAGATCAGCCAAAGTTTTCGTTGCGCACAACACAAATTTTTGATCGAGTACCAAATACCCAATTCGGTGAAGGTAGTGAAAGCCCAAACTCCCCAACAATCAACTTGGACTCAGATCTACCCATGGATACAGATTCACCAACACCCCTCACCCGACCACCTGGTCGCAAAGCGTCCAAAAGAAAAGGGAAAAGTGTTGCCGAAACATCAGGGATCAAAGATATGGCAGAAGAAACAGCCATATTTACCGCTGTATACAAAGAATCGCAAGTTTCAAGGAATGCGATTAAAGCTCGAGAATGAGATCTTAGAGAACGGATCGAGGAAGATCGTATTATGGCTATAGATCTTAGCACGTTACCTACGACTCAGCGATATTATTTTATGTGTAGGCAAAATGAAATTATGCAAAAACGTGGTTATAACGATGGGTGATGTAATTGTTCCCTGAACTATCTGCAATTTATTAAGTTGAAATGAAAAAAAATGTCTTGGGTATTTAGTACATGCAATTTATTAAGTTGAAATGAAGAAGTTTTTTTTCGGCAGTAAAAACATCTTGTTTAATATGTATGGGGTAATTAGTACATGTGAAGACATTATGTTGAAATGGAGAAGGTTTTTTTTTGGGCAGTGAGAACATCTTGTTTGTTTAAAATGAATACCATAGTTCTAAACGAGAATTAATTAAAATAGTACGATTGACTCAACTACAGTTGAAAAAACAACAATAACTAATTTTTGGTTTCTACCATGGAAAATAAAGTTACAATTCTAGGAATACAACTCTAGGAAATTAAAGTTACAATTCATGGAAATTTTTTGTTACAACAATTACAATTTCTTCAATTACTCATCTCCAAATTGGTTCCAAATATGTTCCACAAGATCTTGACGAAGAGCATGATGTCTTTGTCGATCATGTAGAATTACATTACGAAACGTTCGTCCTGCTTCATCAATCGGTCCACATGTGGTAGGTTCGACCCCAATTGAATCAGGAATTTGATCATAATCAAAGTCGATATTTTCATCGTCACGTTCATCCTCGACAATCATATTGTGTAAGATGATACATGTTTTCATAATGTAAGACAAACTATCTGCATCCCACATGCGTGCTGGACCTTTCACTATTGCAAAACGTGATTGTAGAACACCAAAAGCACGCTCGACATCCTTTCTCGCACCCTCTTGTAATTCTGCGAATTTTCTTTTCTTTTGGGTATCTGGTGCGGTGTAAGTTTTAACGATGGTTGCCAACGGTGGGTATATACCATCCGCAAGATAATAACCCATATTGTAATTGTTGTTGTTGATGACATAATTGGCTGGAGGTGCACGGCCGTCAAGAATCTCATTAAATAAAGTAGACCGGTTCAGCACATTTAGATCATTGTTGCAACCTGGCATACCAAAGAACGAATGCCAGAACCACAGATCATAAGACGCAACTGCTTCGAGAATAATAGTTGGTTCTCGAACATGTCCTGTGTATTGCCCGTGCCATGCCGCCGGACAATTTTTCCACTTCCAATGCATGCAATCTACACTACCCAACATTCCAGGAAATCCTCGGGCGCTATTCTCTGCTAGTAGTCTTTCCACATCGCCTGGTGTTGGTTTTCTCATATATTGTGCAGCAAATAAAGTTACAATTGCAAAACAAAATCGACGTAAACTTTTTAATACCGTTGTTTCGCCTATACGTACATATTCATCAACAGCATCAGCCGCCCCTCCATACGCTAAACAACGCAGTGCCGCCGTAATTTTCTGATGGGGACTTAACCCAACTTGCTTACATGCATCCTGGGACAGTTGGAAATATTGATCGTAACCAACAACGGCATTCAAGACCCGGTTGAAGAGCTGGCGGCGCATACGGAATCGACGTCGAAAAATTGAATCTGGATAAACTGGATTTTCGGCGAAGTAGTCGTTCCACATCCTTCTATGGCCTTCTTGTCTTTCGCGTCGAATATAACGATGACGATTGATTTGTGCGCCTTCTCGGATTGCGTTGCCAACCCTTACTAGACGGTTGTGGAACATCTGCGCAACAAGATTGTTGTCTTCCTCTGATGAAGAGGAAGATGAACTCCAAGGAAATGTATTTTCTAAATTGGCCATTGAAAGTGATTAACTCAGTGCTGTAAGTTCAACGAATGCAATAGGGCATATATATACTAAAACTTAACCGACTCTCACTGCAATGAATATGGAGTATGTCCTGTCATTCAAGGAAAAATTAATACCAAACAAGTTAAATGCAAACTTTGAACCGACAATGAAAAAGTACTGTCACATGGTGCCACCTTTTGACTAAAATGTCACTACCCTTCAAGAAAGAGTGTCAGAATAAGCCAATATCCTTTTCTCCACTAACCACAAATTAATAGATTTTGTCCTTTCACTACAAACCAAAATTGCTTTCTCCTATCACTTAACACCAAATGGAGTATGTCCTGTCAATCAATGGCAACTACAATACAAAAGAACACAATTATGTTCCTAAAATACCCTTGTGATTAAAATACAATAGTGGTTTCCATAATTACAATTTACATTTTTTGACCGCCATCTAAAATTTTTGTAAAAACAATCGGGGGTCAAAATTATAAAATACAATAGAGTTCAATTTACTCAGTCATAACTATACTGCGTTTCTGGTACAACTGTAGAAGTTGATGCTCCTGTGTCAGCCAAATTTGCATTCATTGCACGTTGTCGAGAAAGAGAAGCCCTGCCCATCGATACAGACCGCCTTGTATTTGTCAAATCATTTGGAATTGATTCCCTCAGAACTATATCTGACAGTATCAAACTCCGCAACTGTGCTTTGATGTTGCTCAAATGTTGACAACAATTGTATAACTCTTCCTGCGCGAAAATTAATGTTTACTCGGGAAAAAAAATTGGTTAAATAAATTAAAATTTAGTAAACTCACATAGGTTGGTTGCCCGCTATGATGAAATGGGACATTGACACTGGAGTCCAGATTCTTCACAGTAGTGCCGCTATGAAATAGAGGCACTTCGACGTACGATTCACCAAGTAGTCCAGATGTTCCTACGGTTGATTGAGTTGGATACTGGGATGGTTGTCAACATGGAGGTGCAGCATATGGCAACTGAGCAGCAGTATCCCTAATAGATGCTGGGCCGATAAAATCAACATTGGTTGCATGAGAAAGTGTCGGCATTATAGGACCAACTGAAACCCTTGTCCAATACTGATTGTATGTGGTCTGGTCTACACGGCGCACAAAAGGTGAAGCTTCAATTGGTTCAGGTTGTGTTATACCAGATGCCATGAAACGCATTTGGGGCGGTGGATTTTTTGGTATGGCTATATCACCAGTAAGTTGGCGAATGCAACGATCGGCAAGATACCATACACCCTACAATCAATTGTTCATTTTAGCGTAATCATACTAATTATAAAAACTGAAAGAAATTAATGTGAATATTTTCATATACCTGTCCGCTATACGTAAAAGTATGACGAAACCGTGATATATATTTAGCAACTTCTATTACATACACATCTGCCGTACTTGAAGAATTATTATATGGCTGCCAAATTATTGACGCGGGAGTGCGCATCTCAAATTGATCACGGGCCATCGATTGATTGTACCGAATAGGATCAGAGCGACCTGAATCCAAGAATTCTTTATTCCATCGCAAAATTCTCGGCCATACATCAGAGTTAGACACGTGGGTCTGCAATGGGGTGTTCCTATCTCTAACTAGGATACAGCAATTCGTGTACTCATATGCCCAATACTGCACAGCATAACAAATAAATAAATTGAAATTAATTCATGAAATATTTGATATAAAATTAGTAATTAAAATGATTAGTATTACCTCCAGCACTTGCCACGGCCCATTAAATGATTTCACTTTTAGTCTGCTGCATGATTCCAAAGACAAATACAACAGTGCAAGTGCATGACTACCCCAATCATATTTGCCAACAGCATTGAGGTCTACAACTGCGGCTAGCCAACCACATCTTACTAATCCAGAACCATTCGTGAAAAGAAATGCACCGAGAAAGAACATGAAGAATGCTCTAGCGAGCTTAACCTCGACAATTCTGTCAGTCTGGGCTTCTTCAATGAAAGCATTAGTAAAATAATTCTTGAAAAAAGCAACCCGTATACCTTGTGATTTCCAATCATCATTTGTTAGTTCTGGAAAGAAGCGTTCCTGAACGACTTCAAAAGAATACATTTCATCGTCGCATGGAGGTAAGTCGCCGACACCGATAGAAATTCCCGTCAGCATTACCCAATCTAATGGAGTGAAACCCAACTCACCACACGGAAAGTGAAAAGTGTGGGTAGTGTCCCACCATCTCTCTACGAGGGCCTCTACGAGCCGAACCGACGACTTATTTGTATTGATGGTCATGAATCGGTTCCATCCCGCCCGCTCTACTAGTAGTTGGATCAGTGGAACCCGTGAGCAGTACTGATTGTACATTTTGATCGGTTCCTTCCAGTTTCCCCTGAATTTACAGAAGCCACCCTCAGGGGTAACAATAACATATTGACTAATATGTTTCGAATCGTCTACTACACGATTCCAGTTGGACTGATCGGCGTAATTGACATTGGACATATCTGCTTCACCTTCCGTACTTGTACCTGGTTGAGCTGGCACCTGCTCTCGTTTTGATTTTAAACGACCAATAAATCTTCGTATTGAAGACATTTTTTTCAACAAAAAAAAATTTTTTTTGGAGGAGTTGCCGAGAGGAGGTAGTTTACACAAAGAAGAGAGACAGAGAGTGTGGTAGGAAAGTAGTCGGTTTGCGAAGAGTGTGTTAATTAGTTCAACAAATGATCTAGATATATATAGAATCAATCACGAGGGTATTTTGGTCCAAGAACAAATTAAAAGCCGGGATTTGGGGCTTGAAATTAGGGAAATTAGACATAAAGTAGGGAACCAGATCGTTAGTGGAGCTACACGCCAAAAAAGGGTGTCGGACGGCACTTCGTGTGCCGTCCTAGACATCCGGCGGCACTTTTTGAAACAAACGGCACTTGGTATGCCGTCCGACAAGTACGCTAGTCGGTTTTTGCACTTTTTGCCTCCGACGGTATTTCGTATGCCGTCTCTTAATATTAAATAGTTGTTTGCTATAATATAGCTTACGACGAGTGCAGCGGAATCGTAATATCTATTTCTATTTATCGATATATGGATAAATTTATAGATAACGACTACAGATGCTCTAAGGTCAAGGCATTTATTTGGCTGACCCTTCGTAATGCCATATTTTTTGTTTTGTTTTTTTTTTTATTGAAAACGGTGGGGGCACCAAACCCCCCGCGCCTCATTAAATTTTTTTTAATAAAACATACCACCAAGCAGGGGATATGATATTCATGCGACCCAGTATTAGGCCATGATACTCATTCCCCATTCCAAAAAGAGAGCACCCATCGAATTTTTGAACAAAACGATCCACTTTTTGAAAGTTTTTACCAAAACGACCCACTTTCGAAAGTTTTTTCCAAAACGACCCACGCGCTAACTGAGTTAGCGACCCTAGTGAAAATAGGGTCGCAAACTGAGTTAGCGAGTGTATACTTGACCTTTTTCTTCAGGTTTCACCACTTGGAGAAAAACCTAAAGAAAAAAAGTCAAGTATACACTCGCTACCTCAGTTAGCGACCCCGTTTTCATTAGGGTCGCTAACTCAATTAGCGAGTGTCGTACAAATGAATTGAGGAAAAATATATTTTGGCTTGTATTATAAAAAAATTATTGGGTTTAGACTCGCTATCTCAGTTAGCGAGTGTGTTTGTACCACACTCGCTAACTAAGATAGCGAGTGTATTGACTTGAAGAAAAATATATTTTGATTTAGACTCGCTATCTCAGTTAGCGAGTGTGGTACAAACACACTCAAACTGAGATAGCAAGTCTAAACCCAATTCGTTTGTACCACGCTCGCTAACTCAATTAGCGACCTTAGTGAAAACAAGGTCGCTAACTGAGATAGCGAGTGTATACTTGGTTATTTTTTCAGGTTTCACCATCTGAAAAAAAAAACTGAAAAAAATGCAAAGTATACACCCGCTAACTCAGTTAGCGACCTTGTTTTCACTAGGGTCGCTAACTGAGTTAGCGAGTGGGTTGTTTTGGTAAAAACTTTTGAAAGTGGGTCGTTTTGGTAAAAACTTTCATAAAGTGGATTGTTTTGGTCAAAAGTTCGCACCCATCCCATACATAGGATTCTCCATCCCAAAAAATAAAATAATTACAGATGAAACAAAAAGTTCCTTAGGCCGGAACATTCCAAAATAGAGTAGCCAAAACCTCGACCCCGTCCCTCAATCAATCCGCAGTCGGTGTGCCCCCCACCGTAGTAGGTGTGCCCCCATCCTCCTCTGAGTCCGCTTCGTACGTAGATATACTGTTATCAGCGTACAGATCTTTGATCTTCTTTGTTGTTTCAGGACCTACTGTTTTGGACCAAAACTTAATATTAGCAATAATACTAAAAAGAAGTTGTTGATGCATGATGTGTTTGTGTGTAGGCTTGAAAATTCTATTATTCCTTTCTAACCAGATTCCCCAACATATCGCTGCTCTCCCGATTTCCCAAATGGTTTTTTGGTCCTTACGAACGTTGTCCCTCAATTCCCCCTAAACATCGTTAATCATTTCCGGTGCCTGGCCCCCAATGTGTAATATTTGTAATAGGTCCCCCCAAACTTCTCTAGCGTACCGACACTGGATAAGAAGGTGATCTACCGTCTCGCAATCCATTTTGCACATAACGCATATACTCGGCCCCTGCCACTTTTGCTTGGCCAAATTGTCGCGAGCAAGAATAACTTTTCTTCGAGCCAGCCAATTGAAAACTTCTACCTTTAGTGGAACTTTTACCCTCCATATGGAATCGTTTGTCCGAATACCCCTGTCATTTAACCAATCGTAAGTGGCTTTGACCAAGTATCCACATCCTTTACCTCCTGCCCCGTACACCTTGTCCTCGATGTCCTCCTCCACCGGCTTCCAATCTTGTAAAAGCGGATAAGGTCCTGTTTTTGCCTTCTAATTGCCGCATTTGGGGTGCCCGAAAATCTGGGCCGCCATTCTCCATTCCGCCAATTAGTTGCTACCCAATCGTTTTTATCCCTCGCCATTTTATATAATTCTGGAAATCTCCTTTTTAACGTTATTGGGCCGCACCACTTGTCTTTTCAGAAGCAGATAGATTTTCCCTTGCCAATCACGAATGTGGCCCCAGCCAGAAATATATCCCTAGTGCGCAAGACCCCTTTCCAGAACCCGGACATGGACGCCACATTCTTCGGCTTACTATGCATGCAACCTTTTCTGACGTATGCTTTCTCTATAAGAATAGCCCATTTCGCATTTGCCTTAACTTTAAGCTTCCACCACCATTTCCCAAGTAGAGCTTGGTTCATTTGTCTTAGGTTTAGGACCCCCAAACCCCCGAATTGTTTTTGTCTACAGACAATCCCCCATTTGACTAAAGAGTACCCTTTCCCATCGGAGCTTGATCCGTGCCATAGAAATCAGCTTCTGAGTCTGTCAATCTTCTTGATCACCCATACTGGAATCTCGTAGAATGACATGAAATATATGGAGATGGCACTAATAACGGAGTTTAGCAGCACTAGCCTACCTCCCAATGACAACATCTTACCCTTCCATCCTTCCAACCTCAATGCAATTCTCTCGATAAGCTCGTTCCAAACTGCCCTTGAGGGTTTGGCAGCCGCCATAGGAAGGCCCAAGAAATTAATAGGCAGTGGTTTAATCGTGCAGTTTAGAATGGATGCAACTCCCCCCCCCCCCATTGTCTCTCCCAATAAGGTTATGGTACTTTTATGGAAATTCACTTTCAGCCCTGACCAATCTTCAAAGAGATACAGTCCCCACTTGAGAAGTGTTGCTTGAATAGTGTCGCACTCTCCGAAGATTAGTGTGTCGTCTGCGTACTGAACATTCATCACCGCGGAAACCCCCCTCCTCATCCCTAACCCATTAATGAGACCCTTCTCTTTATATGACTGACGCATCTTATGTAACCCGTCCGCCACCATGGTGAAAAGCAGTGGTGACAGTGGGTTCCCCTGTCTAAGACCCTTTCTACACCTGATTTCCTTACCCGGTTTTCCATTAACCAGTACCATAACCTTGGCTGTGTAGAGCAAGGTCTCGATCCATCTGATCCACCTGTCCCCAAAACCTCTCCTTTTAAGAATTTTCAGTAGGCATTTCCACTCTACCTTGTCATAAGCCTTCTCAAAGTCTAATTTTAACATAAACCCTGACCTGTGACGTCTCTTACAATCATGTATCACCTCCTGGACCAAAGCCACCCCTTCTAGAATGTCCCTACCCACAATAAAACCCGTCTAGTAGTCCTCAATGATATCTCCTATCAGTGCTCTGAGCCTATTAGCTAGAGTTTTTGTGATGATCTTTACCGAGCAGTTAATCAAGCTGATAGGTCTGAAGTCCCCAATCCCTATTGCCTCCTTCTTCCTTGGGACTAAGTAAACATTGGCATAGTTCAACCTACCCATATCCAGAGTCCCCTCCTTGAATGCATTCATGACGTCCATAAGATCCAACTTAATGACTTCCCAGAATTCCTTGTAAAAAAATGTCGAGAAACCATCAGGTCCTGGAGCCTTATCCTGGCCTATACCCCATATCGCCCTCCTGACTTCCTCCATGGTGAATGGATCTTACAAAGCTGTTACTCGTTCCTGCACCGCAAGCATAAGCGGTTCCCAAGGGTTGTCCGCAGACTCGCACATGCTTTCCCGGTTTCGCCCAAAAAGGTCCATGAAATTATCATGGATATGCGACTCTATTTGACGTTCGTCATCGATTTTGTTCCCGTCAATCTCCAATGAGTGAATAAAATTATTCCTACGATGCATGCTTGCGCATTTGTGGAAGAATTTAGTGTTAGCATCCCCTTCCAATAGCTAGTTTATCCTTGACCATTGTCGCCACATGATTTCTTCCATGTTATATAACTCCAAAATCTCCTGCCTATAGGTCGTTAGCCTCCCGAATTGGATATCATCTACGCCATCCGCTTCCTCTTTCTTTTTCAGTTCGTCAATCTCCTTCAAAGTGGAGTCCTTCTGCTGAAGTACATTCCCAAATTTAACCTGATTCCACTTTTTGAGCTTTTTTTTGAGAGCACCCAATTTTCTCACTAACCTTGTAGCCGGATCGTCCTCGCTAGACCCTCCTTCCCAGCTGTTGTTCACCAATTCATGGCATTCCTTGTCGGTTAACCACATTTTTTCAAACCTGAAGATTTTATGTCGCGGTCTTCCCTCTTCTCTTGTGCCAATGATGATTGGTATATGATCCGAAGTATTACGAATGGTCGATCGAGCCATTGCCCATGGGAATTTAGTCTCCCAGTCCGTAGAAACCAGAATCCTGTTTAATTTGGCACAAGTCGGGTCCCTTCTCCGATTAGACCACGTAAATCTACGATCATTGACCGAAATTTCCATCAAACTCAGGTCGGAAATGACCTGGTTGAACTTAAAACTGTCCCGACCATTACCCATTCCTCTGCTTCTTTCGTTACTGTGTTTGACGATATTAAAATCGCCACCGATCATCCATGGCAAGGTCCACCTTCCCCTTATGCTATATAGTTCTTCCCAGAGTTCTTGTCTCTGACTTCTTATGTTAGGACCATAGATCACTGTTACCACCTGCTGCCATCCGTCCCTCCTCCTCTGTATCACAATTGATGCAGTAAATTTACCCACCCAGTCATCCAGTAAGTCGAAATTACTGGTATTGACCCCAACCAAACCTCCCCTGACGCTTCTATAGCGTCTTTGTCCCTCCACTCTTTAATGTGATTCAGCTTTAGACCCCCGAGAAACCTGTTTGTTGGTTGAGACACCTTTGTCTCTTCCAAACAGACCACCTCAATGTTATTATTCCTAACGACTTCCCAAACCATCCTATGCTTGGCCGTTTTGCCAAACCTCTAACGTTCCACAATAGAATGTTAAACATTAACAATGTTCGTCCCCTCCCCTTCCCCCTGTTGAGTTGTCTCCAACTCAATCAAGTTTTGGGAAACACAGTCCTGTTCCACGTCACCATTAACCCCCCTCTGGACCTTACTAATATTGTCCATTTCCCTCCCCCAAATTAACTCAATAGTGTTTGTGTGTATATCATGACATGCATGAATATTAAGCCAAAAATGGATATAGGTGAGTGTGTACCTGCCAAGTTTTCGTAGCTCTTCTGCTTTCCGACCCTTTGGTAAATCTCCTTGACGGTCATCGGTTTGTCTCCCTTGTTTCTCTGTTTATCACTCCGTCTGAAACCTTCCTAACCTTTTCTTTTTTCTTCTCTTTCTTTGTGCTTGTTACCACCATCGGAGTATCGTCGAAAGTACTGTCATTTCCACCCTCCTCCCGTCTCTGGCACCTCCGATCCCAATGATTCACTGTCTGAATCCATTGATTTGTCGGACATTCCTGTTTTCTCCGTAGCCCAGTTCCCCAGCATTGCTTTGACCCTCTTTTTAACCTATCTTTGGACCCTCTTCTCAACCTCCTGTCTGAGGAAATCTTCGATGTCCTCCTTGTCTTCGTTCTTTGCCTCCTCCTCTGGACTCCGGGCGGAATCTCTAAGATAGCCCACCCCTCTCATCAAATTATTTGTCTTATGTACCGTACCGCTGGGTCCTGTAATGTGAACTCCCACCCCCTCATCCCGGCCCTTAGGGGCCGACTGGTTTGTAGGTGAGCCACAAACCCCCTGCACAATACTAACCCTCTCACCACCCACCACATCTTCCCTGTTGATGCCCAAGCACACTAGTACTTCCCTGTTAATACCCAAGCCCACAACATCTTCCCTGTTACTGCCGAGGCCCAAAACTTCCTCCCTATTGAAGCCCAAGCCCATGCCTTCATCCCTGTTGTAGCCTAAGTCCACTGTTTGACGATTTGAATGAGGCAGTAAATTTTGAATATTGGCGCTCAAAGGACGAACGTCATCCTCGAGCTCCAACTCACGAGCTTGCTCAGTCTCCACTAGTACTGTGCTGTCGCCGCCCATGCTAGTATCCCCCATACATTTGATCAAGCCCCAACCCCCCCCCCCCCCATGCTCACACTGTAACTTGCTTTTGTGCACCATGCCTAGTACATCTCCTAGTTCTTGAGCAGTGGGACCCTTCTCATTCCCCACACTGGTCCCAGAATTTTGCTGGAGTGGCACGCTGGCAGCAAGTTTGTAGCGGTGAGTTGGCATGTCGGTGGGCCCCCTCTCTCTGAGTAGAATGGTGCTGGATTTTCCAAACGAAAATTCCTCCGCCGTTTGATTTTGTCCCAAGTCTACCCTTGTGATGATCTGTGGTCCAGATAGGCTATGCTGGACCGGTTCAGACCCAGACCCTGGTTCACTAACCGTGAACCGTCTTTATTCTTCCTCCAACCTACCTTTCGGCATACTCTCGTTCTCCGCCACAACGTCACCGAATAGCTGCTTCACCACCCCTTTTTTCTGGCCCTCCACCCCTGTCGACAGTTGGTTGTCAACGTCCTTGATGGTCACCTCCACCGAAAAGCATAAGTTCTCAACCATGGCTTTAATAAAGGACGGAATACAATGCAACCCATCACAGCCGATCTTGACCCTAGCGTAACCACGTTTGTGCTTCTTTGTCAAGTCGTCGATCTCCAAAACCACCCCGAATTTTCCGACAAGATCCTGAAACCCCGTATCTCCCAACAGTGCATAGGAAACCCCATTAATCTAATCCAAACCTTCGTTGACATTTCTTATTCGACCGCCCCTTCGGCACCTGTCCATGGTTTAATGGAGATCCCGTATCTACCGCCGCCGATCTTAGTGATATCTCTGCGAGCCAGTGCTGCCACACCGTGACTCGTCGAAAACTCGGCCACCCAAAAGTTTTTAACTCTGTTAAGTTCCCACATCCTTCGATTCAAGGAATCAGATAAGTTACGTAGCCCCATGATCACCTCCGCTGTCGAAGGCCATCCCTGCACCGCTCTAATAACCCCCAAAGCGGTCCTGAGTCTCTCCCTCGACGCCCTCATATTCCTTGTCACTGCCACTATAGCATGAACAGATTCTCGCTTCCTCGCCGGCTGTCTAGGGTCCTCCGACCTGTGAGCTTTCCTCTTGCCTCCTCTAACGGGGCAGTCGCTAACCCGGTGTCCTGGTACCTTGCATTCGAAGCAGACGAACACCCCGATAGGACAATCTTCTTTACAGTGTTGATCGCCGCACAGTGTACACGAGACGATGGAGCTCTTGTTCCTTAATGCTTCGTGCTTCTTGGAAGACCTGGAATGATATAGCTGCCATGGCTCCCCCCTGCCGTCCTCCGAAACAGCGACCTCCTTGCCCTTGCGCCTCAGGTCATTCAGAGCTGCAATGAGTTCTTCTTCAGTGAAGTTGGCTGGCGAGGTCGCCCTAACCGAACCTTCACCAAACCTTCACCTCCACCCTTTAGACTACTCATACATCCACCTTCACACCTTCTCTGCCTCCTCCAACTCTCTATACAATCTTCCACCTACCCTATCTCCCACACCCACCTTTATCACCTCCCCTGCTATATATCTACTCCTCTTCCTTTCCAACTCCGACCCCTAGCCTTTCCTACCCCTGCTTTGCCTTTCCCCAAGCTCCACTTCAACAACGCCATGAGAGAGGCTTACGTGAGGGATAGAGGGAGAACGAGAGCTTGGGTGCCACGCGAACACAGAAGCGATGAAGAACGGAGACACCCACGTAGTAGACATGCTCGGGAGGACCACAGAGGGGGGGCATAGGGATGGTCACAGGGATACCTCTCTGCTAAGACTCCACGAAGTGCGACGTAATGATGGAAGGTCCTCTCCGCTGCCATCCAACGTGACATCTCTTTTGCAGGGGAGAGGAGGCGCTGGTCATAGTTGCTTGAGATTAAGATCCCCGCCCAAACCAGATTTGAACACTAACCGCTCACCTCGTCAACACCCCCTCAGGAAGCCCTCTCCGATCAAATCTCTCCATCGCAGTCACCATCTTCGAGGATCACCTTTTATCCCAGCACAAAAAAGCCATCACAGTCTCAGCACCTCAGAACATATCTCGTAATGCCATTCTTACGAAGGACAATCTAGTGAAACGTGGATGACAAGGCCACTCGGTGTGCATATTCATTTCCATGTTATCAAAGAAATTAAGAAATTAACATATTAAAAGGACTTAAACAATATTACCATCTGATAAAATGCTGGCCCCAAGAGAATTGATGCCCTCAAAACTATTGACTGGGAAAGTGTTCCCGAAGCAGTTTCCATATGTCTCTTGCTTCGAAGAGAACAATGACTGTGCATGACTAGCGTCCCTTAAATAACCGTCTCGAACATTTACGTGATTTTCCTGCCTCGCAAATGAAAACCTGGACTGGTTAGTATTTTGTGAATCCCACGAGCTTGACAGTTTAGAAGGCCCTTCCTGTTTATTCATTTGACCAAGAAGTTTAGCAAGATTGTTAGCTGTTGACCATGAATCATCCCGTGGATCAAAGTCTGACGAGAATATATCAGAGACAATGCTTTTCTCTTCCAAATCTGTGATTTCAGCTTTCTGAATGTTTGATGCATTACCAAGATAAATTTGAGTTTTAGCAAAACAACTTGGCATTTCCTCCTTGTGTCCAGTCAAAAAGAAAGATTCATTTTCACTTTTCATTTCTAACCCGCTAATTCTGGAATTTTCAGTAAGAGAAAATTGTTTATTGACACTATCGCCATTCAGAGATTTGTTGACTATATGATTTGAAATGTTTAGAGGATATGATTCCATCCCACTGCTTATTGGAACAGATGGTAGTAATCTCAAGTTTAGATTCCCTTGGTTTCCATCCAACCGACGATGATTTTGGCCCATGTTTACACGACCAACCCCATGATCAGAATCCAAATTAACTAAAGACAACGCTGAACATAAGCTCTCCATATTTCCATTAGCAGCTGAACTGAAATGACTAAAATCCTTAGCATCTTTAGAATTTTTTATATTCACTAAATCAGTATTGACTATAGACACAGGGATGCCTCCATTACTGCTTTCAGGTTGCCGAGAAATCTGGCTAGATGAGCAACTTATAGAAACTATAGAGTTACGACTACAATCAGCTAAATCCTTTCCTCTAAAATCTAAAGCAGGGGTTTGGAAGAAACCCATACCTGAAGACCTAAATCTATCATCAATATTTACATTCGAAATTGTCACTGAATCATCATCCCATGCAGAATGAAGCGCATCATCCAAGCCAAGTTCAGATGATGTATTACCAGGCTTCGAAGTCTCATTGTACCCTATTTTGGTTATCTATCTATTTTGGGCTGGAGTGACTTCACTCCATCCTGTTGCTCAAAAAGAAAAAAAAGAAGAAAGAAAAAAGGGCCACTCGGTGTGTGCGCTATGTGTTAGCCTCCATGAATTGACATACTTCCCATATGCTTTGGCTGTGTTGGAGAGGATAACTTCCTACTTTGGTATCCCCCACCCGCCTGAAAGCATGGAGGTGCTTTGGGGAAGAGAGACACTGTTGGGATTTTGTTCTTCCCTATTTCCAAGATCACATTGATCTAATATTTAATCTAATCTTAAATAAAATAAAAAGAATAGAAATCAATAAATATTACCTTCAAGTTTTGATTTCTTGTTTCTTTTTCTCCTTCAATTCTAACTCTAGTTCTTCCTCTCATTTTCTTCTATATCCTGGTAGGAGGCACAAGAGAGACGGCTAGGTTTTACCCTTGCTCTCATATTTATAGAGGAGATGAAAGCCTAGGGTTAGGAACTTTAGGAAATCCTAGTTGGGATAAAATTACAATACTGTCCACTATGTATTTGTATTTTGCTCCCCAACTAAAATCTACATTATTATTAGACCCCTGTCACAATATAGTTCTACAAGACACCCCTCCTTTACCGATATTCACAAATGCACCCTTGGAATTCGTGATACCACCTTCATGGGTCAATTTGTAACTTAAACCTTGTTTTCACATTTAACCTTTTATACAATCTGACAATGACTCTAAAATTTATTTTTTACAAAGTAAAATTTTGTATATAATAAAATATTTTTTCTGTAAAATATACCCATGCGATTTTATTGTCAGATTATAACATTCGTTAAATGAACAAGGGAATATCTTCTCTTTTTAGAAATAGGATTCCGTATTACAAATACATGTTCTTATATTTCTAATAAGACACATCCAATGCATCGAGGTATTGGTCTAGAAGGCCTCACTCTTTGATTTATCAAAATGCGCGATATTAAAAAATGAGTTCACTATATGCTCAGGATTTAGAGGTCATGTTTATATTGCCTTTAACGATAATACTGTCTTGTGGTTATTTACAAGTGTAATCATTCTTTGTTCCATAAATTTGTACTAAACGAACTAGCACAACAATTTCGAGTCGACCCTCTCACTTGTTATGCTACAATCTGCCAAATAGAATGCCCAGTTCTATTATAGACTGTGAATGTGTTCTTTGTGCATAGACTTACTTACTATGCAATATGGACCTTGTTGATGCACAATATCAATATTTGTAAATAAACCAAAAATTGCTCTATAAATAAAGTAACAAATAAATAAATTTATTTATGTCTAATCATATAACCCTATAACTCCCACTTGCACTCACAGTTTAAAGATAAACTTTGAGGGCATACTAACAATCACCCAAAAAATAGCAATCTGATCCCTCTTAAGACCCATGCTGCCCAGATGAGACTCAAAACTCTTTTACGGCAATGTCTTTGTAAAAGGATCTGCGACGTTATTAGCTGTTGGTATCTTTGTTATAGCGATCTCTCCATTGTTGACAAAATCTCTAATGATATGATACTTCCGCTTAATGTGTTTTGCCTTCTTATGGTTTCTTGGTTCCTTGGATTGTGCAATTGCACCAGTGTTGTCACAATATAAAATCACAGGTGACAATGCCAATGGAACAACTCCAAAATCTGAAAGAATCTGTCTGAGCCATATTGCTTCTTTAGCTGCTTCATACGCAGCCACATACTCAGCTTCCATGGTGGAATCAGCAATATAAGATTGCTTCACACTCCTCCAACTGATGGCCCCTCCACCTAAGGTGAAAACATATCTAGAAGTAGACTTACTAGCATCTTTGTCTGATTGGAAATCAGAATCGATGTAACCTCTTGGTGACAATTCGGAACTGCTGTATACTAACACAATCTTTTGTGGCATTGAGTTACTTCAATATGTGTTTAACAGCTAACCAATGTTCTAATCCTAGATCTGATTAATAGCTACTGACCATGCCAACTACGTAACAGATGTCTGGTCGTGTATAAAGCATAGCATACATGAGACTTCCTACTGCTGATGCATAAGGAACTGATCTCATTTTCTCTCTTTCCTCAGTTGTTTTTGGACATTGTTCTTTGGAAAGAGGTATTCCGTGTCTAAAAGGTAAAAGACCTTTCTTAGAATTTCACATGCCAAAACGAACCAGTATTTTATCTATATACCTAGCTTGGGAAAGTCCAATTTTTCTTTTCTGGCGATCTCGAAAGAGCTTAATGCCAAGAATATAATTGGCTTCCCCCAAGTCCTTCATATCAAACTATTTTGACAACCAAATCTTGATCGTTGTCATAACTCCTACATCATTACCAATGAGCAGAATGTCATCAACATAAAGAATTAAAATACCACTACTTTGTCCAGAATCTTTTTGTACACACAGTGTTCATCTTCGTTTTGATCCAAACCATAGGACTTTATCTTTTGATCAAAGCACATGTTCCAACTCCTAGATGCTTGTTTTAGTCCATAAATAGATCTATCCAACTTGCATACTTTATCCTCTTGGCCCTTAACTATGAAACCATCTGGTTGAGACATGTAAGTCTCTTCTTCAAGACGCCCATTTAAGAATACGGTCTTGACATCTATTTGCCAAGTTTCATAATCGAAATGAGCTGCAATGGATAAGAGAGTTCAAATAGATTTCAATATAGCCACTGGCGAAAAGGTTTCTTCATAATCAATGCATTCCTTTTGATTAAAACCCTTTGTCACTAATCGTGACTTGAAGGTTTCAACGTTCCCATCTACTCCTCTCTCTCTCTTGTATACCCACTTGCATCCAGTAGGTTTAATATTTGCAGGTGGTTCTACAAGATTCCAGACTTTGTTAGAGTACATAGACTCCATTTCTGATTTCATTGCTTTTTGCCTGGATTCCGAGTCAACATATTTAAGTGCCTCTTTGTAGTGTCTGGGATCTGAGTCATGCTCATCAGGGATGGGCCAGGAGGCTTCCCCCAAAAGCATGTATCTACTAGGTAGTCGGGTTTCTCTCCCACTACGACGAAGTACCGGTGCAATATTAGAATTTTTTTGGTAACTAAAGTAGTATCAGGTAAATTTGCATCTATACTATCAGGACTTAGTGTTGGATTATCTAACAACTCATGCAAAATCAAGTCACTTCGTGAAATATGTTTCATCACATAGTCTTCCTCTAGATAAACATCATGTGTTGAAACAAATACTTTCTGTTCACTTAGGACTATAGAACATGCTTCCACGAGTTCCTTTTTGATACCCAATGAACAGACAAGCTTCTGATCTTGTTTCCAACTTTTCTGGTTGTTGCTTCCGCACATATGCAGTACAACCCCATATACGCAAATGTTGTATACTTGGTTGTTTCCCACTCCATAACTGAGTAAGTGTGCTATCAACAGCCTTAGATGGAACCAAGTTCAAAAGATAAACTGCTGTAAGTAGGGCATATCCCCAAAATGATATAGGTAATGTAGCGTAACTCATCATAGATCTAACCATATCAAGTAAAGTCTTATTCCTCCTCTCAGCTACACCATTCTGTTGGGGACAGTTAGGTGCAGATAACTGTGGTACAATCCCACACTGCATAAGATAATCCCGAAACTCACTAGAGGTACTCTCCTCCTCGATCTGATCGAAGAATCTTCAAGTGTTTACCTAGTTGCTTTTCACTTTCTGTCTTAAGCTCCTTGAATTTCTCAAAAATATCAGACTTGTGATGCATTAAGTATACATAGCCATATCTTGAGTAATCATCTGTGAAAGTCACAAAATACTCATAGCCTCCCCTTGCACTAGTGCTCATAGGTCCGTATACATCTGTGTGTACCAATTCTAAAGGTTCTTTGGCTCTATTTCCTTTTCCAGAATACGGTCTTCTAGTCATTTTCCATTGCAAACAAGATTCACAAACTGGCATAGGCTCCTCTTCCAAGGGACCCAAAGATCCACTTTTCACCAATTTGTCAATCCTATCAGGGTTAATATATCCTAGACGTAAGTGCTAAAAAGCCTTAGAATTACTAGAAGGTGTTTTTCTTTTGTTTGATATAGTAATAGATAAGGCATTAGTTTCATTAATAGGCAGTTTGGAAGAAATAGTATGAAGCAAATATAATTCATCTTTTATTATTCAAGAACAAATAAACTTGCCATTCTTACAAACTATGCCTTTGTCCTCAAATAAAGTAGAATATCCATGTTTCCATAAAAATTTAACTGGAATTAAATTTCTCCTCATATCTGGAATATAAAGAACATTATTCAAAACTAAAGATCTTCCATCACTAAACTGCAAATCAACTGATCCTACTACTACAGCTTTAACTCAATGTTGCGATCCTAGATAAATGTCAACTTCGCCATCACTTAGTTCCCTTGTTGTCTTGAATCCCTGCATGGAATTACAAACATGGTCAGTGGTTCCTGAGTCAAAACACAAAGTGTCTATAGATTTCTCTACAAAACATGTTTCAACAACTAGTGATTCAGGCATACCTGAATTGGCATTTTTCTTTGCCTGATATTTCACGCAATTTTCTTTCTAATGCCCTTTGATACCACAGTGGAAACATTTTCCCTTTGGTGTATTCTCCTGATTCACAAGCTTTGTTGGTTTTCCAAAACCAGATTTACCATTAAAATTTTTGCCTTACTTCTTCTTTCCTATCTTACCTTTCAATTTGATAGAAGAAGTTTCACCAATGAAAACACCACTTTTTGGCGTAACGATACCTTCAGCCGCAATCAACTCATTCATCAGTTCGGAAAGGGACAGATTCATTTTGCTCATATTGTAATTGAGCATGAACTGATTCAATGAGTGTGGTAGCGTCTGAAGGATCATATTAACTTGGGTTTCCTTATCGATTACTGCACCAAGAATCTGAAGTTCATTAAGGAACCCCATCATTTTCAAGACATGCTCACGAACAAGAGTACCCTCAGCCATCTCAGCATTCATTATTGCTTTCATTGCAACTTGCCTTGCGGCTCGCGATTGACTGGCAAACATTTCTTTTAAGCTAGTTATCATATCTAAAGCATGCAGCATTTTATTGTGTTGGTGTTGAAGCACATTTGGCATGGATGCCAAAATGTAACATTTAGCCATGTCATCAGCCTTAACCCATGCTTCATGATAATCAAAATCTTCCTGGGAAGTTTCATCTGTAGGCTCATCAAGTTTCTTTTCTAGAAGTACAAATTTGTAATTCTGAGAGGTAAGGACAATGTCAAGATTGCATTTCTAGTCAACATAATTAGGTCCTTCTAACTTATTGTCTTTAAGAATCATAAAGAGTGGGTTCATGCCGGAAGACATCTGAAATAATTTTAAAAATAATATAAGAACTAGAGCAAAAATGGTTTAAACAAAACTTTTTTAAATTCTCATCATAATCATTATGGGGTTCCTCAAACCATAAACTTATAGAAAAAAATCAGATGACTAGTCCTATGGTTACAAATTTCGTTGGGAAAATTTGCTCCCACTAACTAGCCGGAAACCCACTGATTTTCTTAGACTTAATATGTCAAATTAACATCCGATTTCTTTGGCCTCCAATACTTAACGATAAAAATCCGTTGGGGAGTTTACCATTATTTATTGGTCGACTGTGCACCATTATCAAAAATCTAAAATTGATTGCATGAATTAAGTCCTTGATGAGAGAATCTCTTTTCATGCTACCAATTCATATTCTAACTTAAAGAAATTTACACTTATAGTCCATGTTAAGTACCCTCCGTTAGGGAGCTTCACAAAGGAAGACGATGTACCGTTTCAATACTATTGTGAATAGATGATGGAAGGTCGTGGGTTTCAAATCTGTTTTAGCTCAATTAACATTCAATGCAATTTAAAATAGAAATATCAACAGAAATAAATGCATTCATCCCCCAACCAAACACATGGCCAAAACAATATTTATATTTATCCCTACAATAGAGAACCTAGAGATCTAGTCGTCATGTCCTCCTTCTTTGCTTTGTCTTTGCTCCATCGACATTTACAAAATCTAAACTACCTCAACGTAAGAAGACTTAAATTAAATTACAATAAAACTACCTCAACATAAGGAGGTTTACATCGATAAATAACAAAACTACCTCAACATAAGGAGGTTTACATCACTGAACAACAAAATAAAAAATAACAAGTTCTGGCCATGGGGGATTCACAAACATACACATACATCCACATGCAGTATAATAATCCAAGACAGCGGAAAGCAAAATTATACAATCTTTTAATTAAAATTGTATCTACCAATATCATCTAAGATCTCAAATAATCAATTTAATACCAATAAGTAAAAAAGAATCTAAGAATCATGAATAATTATTAGATCTAAACTTATATAAGCAAAAAAGAGATCTAGATTATTGGTTTAGTTAATAATAATAAAAATTGAAAACAATTTAGATCCCAAATTTGTTAAAGATCCAAGAGTGAATGCTACAGATCTAGATTATAAATGACAAAAAAAAAATCAGGGACTGGATCCTAAAGATCCAAGAGCATGACGGGTCTGGGGAAATCAAACATGATCTGGTCTTCAAACTGTGAATACATGATCTAGATTTTACCTCTCAGAATACATGAATACATGATCTAGTCTTCAAACAGTGAATACATGATAAAAAAAAATTAGGAGCAAGGTCGCGGGACCCTTGCGGACTCTATTTCTTATTCTGTATATCAAAAAATTTGATTCTACAGTAATATTAGATCATTGTAATATCAACATCATCTACAGTAATATTTGATTCTGTACTTCAAAAAAATCGAGGCCTAATACTGTAATATTTGATCCTATGTCAATCTTGAAAACCGATCTCAACTGTAGAATAAATCCGACATTTAAATTTTTTTTTAAAATTAAAACTAATAAGAATCAATTAGATGATTGATTAAAATTAGATCAAAGTGGCTCTGATACCACTGTTGGGATTTTGTTCTTCCCTATTTCCAAGATCACAATGATCTAATATTTAATCTAATCTCAAATAAAATAAAAAGAATAGAAATCAATAAATATTACCTTCAAGCTTTGATTTCTTGTTTCTTTTTCTCCTTCAATTCTAACTCTAGTTCTTCCTATCCTTTTCTTCTATATCCTGGTGGGAGGCACAAGAGAGACGGCTAGATTTTATCCTTGCTCTCATATTTATAGAGGAGATGAAAGCCTAGGGTTAGGAACTTTAGGAAATCCTAGTGGGGATAAAATTACAATACTGTCCACTATGTATTTGTATTTTGCTTCCCAACTAAAATCTACATTATTATTAGACCACTGTCACAATATAGTTCTACAAGACACCCATCCTTTACCGATATTCACAAATGCGCCCTTGGAATTCGTGATACCACCTTCATGGGTCAATTTGTAACTTAAACCTTATTTTCACATTTAACCTTTTACACAATCTGACAATGACTCTAAAATTTATTTTTTACAAAATAAAATTTTGTATATAATAAAATATTTTTTCTGTAAAATATACCCATGGGATTTTATTGTCAGATTATAACCTTCGTTAAATGAACAAGGGAACATCTTCTCTTTTTAGAGATAAGATTCCGTATTACAAATACATGTCCTCATATTTCTAATAAGACATATCCAATGCATCGAGGTATTGGTCTAGAAAACCTCACTCTTTGATTTATCAAAATGCGTGATATTAAAAAATGAGTTCACTATATGCTTAGGATTTAGAGGTCATGTTTATATTGCTTTTAACGATAACACTGTCTTGTGGTTATTTACAAGTGTAATCATTCTTTGTTCCATCAATTCGTACTAAACGAACTAGCACAACAAGTTCAAGTCGACCCTCTCACTTGTTGTACTATAGTCTGCCAAATAGAATGCCCAGTTCTATTATAGACTTTGAATGTGTTCTTTGTGCATAGACTTACTTACTATGCAATATGGACCTTGTTGATGCACAATATCAATATTGGTGAATAAACCAAAAATTGCTCTATAAATAAAATAAAAAATAAATAAATTTATTTCTATCTAATCATATAACCCTACAGACACAAGCACTTAACATACTCCATTATTCCATAAAATTGCTGCTAATATTGTCCATTGGTGAAAGAGCTACTATCGTTGACTTGAATTGGGTTTGGAAGGTCGAACGAGTGAAGCAAGATGTTCTTATGGTTGATTGCAAAATTGAGGCCAGGATGAGAGAGCTACTATCGTTGGGAGGACTAGAAAGAGATGACTACTATGTGATGTTTAGTCGATGGTCTAGAAGCTTTGAGGCGATGAAGACGAAGCAACTACCAACGGTTTGGATTCGGCTATTTAATTTACCATTCCATTGCTGGGCAAGCTCGAGTTTTCGAAACCTGGTGAGCAAATTCGGGATAGCTGGGTAAGCTCAGGTTTTCAAAACCTAGTTAGCAGATCGTGGTGGCCATAGATCGAAAGACACACCTTCAAACTCGCTGTGAATTTGCTCATATCCAAATCAAAGTTGAAAACGTCGCACTTATCCTATCATTGATACAAGTAGAATTTGAGTAGGAATGTCTTGAGGTGACGGTGATAGTAGAACGGAAGAAGAGAGTTTCATTTCGAATGTCGCCGGAGATATTAGGATCACCGTCAGGTTCAAGGTTCAAAGGAGAATCATAGGTTGAAGAAAGCCACAAACCATTCGATGGTTTTAGAGTTAAACTTAGCCGTCCAATAGATAATTTAAATTTTAAACTGTCTGTCAGTTCTAAACTGTTGGATTATAACATGAACAATTCAAGCCGTTCAAGTTTTCATGCAGGTGGTCACGTGAGAAAGAGATGGGTGATAAGAGATGTTTAACACAGTACCAAGGAGATTGACGTCTTGGGGCAGGCTAAGGAAGGAGGACCCACTACTGTGGGCAGTTCAGCAGAAAAAGAAGTGGTAGGACCCATAGGAGGGGAGTGCAGCATGGTAGGGTGTTTGTTAGGCCCACTCTTGAGAGCAAATTTCAAAATATTACAAGTTTGTATGGTTGCTTTGAGTAACTTAATTTGGCAGGGACCACTATGGATGATGACACTGTCATGCTATCCATGGATCAATTTCAAGAAGCCATTCATTTGGCTGTGGAGGAGGTATAAAAAATGTTGGAGGGTAGTTGGCTAGGCCCAATCAGTGGTAGGCTAGATTTGTTTAAGAAAAATAATCTTGAGAATATTATTTCAAAAGAGTTGGGCCAGAGTATGTGTGGGGGGTTAACTAATGAGGCAGTTAAATCAATGCAAAAGAAGGAAGTGGCAAGGACTGTAGATGTGGGGGAGGATAATGAAGTTCACGATGATGAGGGGGTGTGGAATGGAGATGGATCAGGGACATGGGAGTCACGGTGGAGAGAGAGGGGAGTATGGTGAGGAAGAGGAAGAAGTAGGGGACATTGAAACTTCTCAGGCATAATGCGAGATCGATAATGAGATTAGTTCTAACCCAGGAGAAGTTATGAACAGGGCACTAGATGAAAGGATAGACAATGAGATGTCATATAATAATACTGATGCTAGGGAAAAGACAAGTTTGGAAGTGACAGAGGAGGGCAACAAACAGAGAAGCACTACGGAGGCAAAAGCAAAAGATTATGCATCTGGCAGCAGAGGTACGTGTAAAGCCTCAAATTCCAAAATACGGTAATTCGTAGCACAACAGGATCTTTACTTCATTTCGTACAATTTTACAAGGAATTTAAAAACTTTTATCTGTAAAACACAATTTTTTTTAATCAACTCAGCGGAAAAATTGAAGATTACAATATAAAACATGTACAATTTAAACATTAACATTTAAGACAGTCTTTAGCTTCAAATTCATCTGTAAGTCTTTGCCAATCCAAGCTCTGCATCGAACACTGTAGGCACGCCAGTTACATACAACTGATGCAATACTATACACGGCGATCCTCGCTATGCCATAATATAGCGACTCTCTTACTTTAGCAACCACAAACTTGAATGCATTACTAGGTGTGAAAAGTGACTATCTTAAACATGTCGGTATATGCAAATGTCTTAATGCCTAATGTAGGTATTTATGCTAAGATGATACTAATGCATACGTGTTCGGATTCTATGTATCCCACACTACATAGGTTCGAGAGCAAGCACCTACGTACTCCACATTAAAGGGTTTAATCCCTCGCCATGACAACTACTCGATAACAGAAACAAGTTTTAGATATTTCACGAGTACGGACACCAGCCCTGGAATCCACTGTCAAGCTATATGGAAATCCTCGTCCTGTGAACATCCCATAAGTGCCGCTCCAGCCCCGGTATATACTTATATAATGGTGAACTACCCCCCATCCGCCCGCCTATTCATGATCCTGGAATCGACCGTCAAACCAATCATAGTCCCGGATTTAATTGAGGATCGTCTCACCCCGCAAGTGATCGCAGTTCAGGAGTCCACCGTCTGACAGGGTCTATAGTCCAGAAATCCACCATCAGACTATATGGATGCACCCCACTTGTGTTTGCCTAAGTTCTTTTACATCTTCTCCTAGTGCCTTTATCATTAATTTGAAACATGAATAATGCCACATAGAGCTAGGCTTACCCTCCTACCGGACTTAAACAAAATATCGACAATGATAGCCCATATATCCAATTCTCACATCCATTAATCATTTTCGTCACTTGCTGGTACCTGGGTCTCACTAAGCCTATAGATACAACAATCATCTCATTCTAAAGATCAATCAGGTTATATCTAACCTCAACGGTAAACATCTTTATCATCATTTCTTCTTTATCACATTTTAATTCTTATTCATTAAACCTCTTTTGTTCAATCCTTTGCCAAAATATTTCATCTCTTATATTCACATTTTATATTCATTCCAAATCAAATTTCTCATAAACAATGCTCTTTAATTGATCAATCAACTAATCACTTTCATGATACTAGTTCTACACAATCTTTTCTCACACTAGACTTCAATCTAATTAAATTCCTTAGATTAAAATACGCAACTTACTTAACACTTTATTCCTAAATTTTCTTCATTCTCAATTCACATTTTGATTTGTTTATAATCAATTCATAAAACCTTTAATTCTTTATGTCTCCTTTATTTTCAAATTGAACTCAACTCAATATAGTGAAGAAAGATGACTTTAAAACCCCCAAATATAAACTAAAACCGTAAGAAACAATTTTAGATGTTCCCATAATATTTTAAAATATTTATATAATTTTTTTCAGAATTTTTAAAACCCAAATCCCCAAAAACATACAAAAATGGACTTTTATGTGCACAAGAGGTTTCGAACCCGAGACACCCAACCAAACCCCAGGCGGCACCACGTGGCAGGGCGTGGTGATTGGGCGCCCGCGCTAGCCACTAAGGCCAAGCGGGCATTTCGATTATATAGGAGTTAAAATTTACGTAACTCAGTTATCTGATTATACTTATATTTTACACTTTCAACTATTTTTTAGTTCTACTCTTTTCTTCAATTTAATACTACTATTTTATATCTATAAATCTTCTGAATTGTTATTTTACTGACTTTAATCATATTAGTGAAGATTTAACCTCACTTTTCCCAATTTAATCACTTCTTTCTCTTACAAGAATTAAAAACACATCTTACAACTAGATAATTAATCTACCAACATTAATGCATCTTTTCTTTTATTCTACTATAATCATTTTCTTCCCCAAAATGTTTCTCTAATTTTTTACTTACTATTTATTCACATTTCATACACATTTTAAACCAATTTGTACGAGACACAAAATTTTATGTAATTTAATCAAATTGAATGTTTGTGCCTAACAACTCTACACATACCTCTAATTAATTTTTCTCAATCAATTCTACTAAATAAATAGTGTAACTTCTCATTAATATACAATGAATTCTATAATTTTTTACCATTAGCAATCTTTATCACTAAAATGTGCATCGAATTAACTTGTCGAACTTCATTAAACTAGCAAAACAATTAACAAAATACGTAAACATGCTTTCTACATTATCTAGAAAGTAAGAATAGACACCTACCTCTTATGTTGCAAAATGTAGAAAAACTCCTAAAAAGAATGCTCCTAGCTCCACACAAATTGGCTCCTCTTCTCCTCCTTGCACAAAACTGCAAGCCTCCTAGCTCCAAGAACAAAACCGACCATTCACTTCCTCTCTTTCTTTTTCTATCTTTTGATTTGATTATTATTCAACATACAATAGGGGAGGGTTTATATAGGGGTTTTGTGTGGTTGAGATTGACTCCCACTACTCTAGTAACCACCCCTCACTCCCACTTTCTCATCCCACTCTCCCTCTCTCCTTGCTATAGGCCAGCCACCCCTAGGAGCACACACGTGCACGTGTTGCACACATGCACACCTTCTCATTTTATTTATTAATTTGTTTTTAGTTATACCCTAGGTGTTTGTTACATGCAAAGTGTAGGAAAGTGTACTAAAATAAATATAGGATTTTATTTGTGGTCTTTTTATCATTTTATTTGTAGGCTTAAATTATTCTTCTAGGCCTATGGATTTTGATTAGGAAAGAATAGCAAAATGATACAAAATAAATAAGAGAAAATTTGTGCATAACCTAGAAAAATTATAGAACCCAAAAATGAAATAAAATTGCATGTGTGTTGCACGTGCAAAAACAAAAAAAATGCATTTTATTCTAAAATTTCTGCGAGATGTTACAACACTCCCTCCTTAGAATAGTTCCGTCCTCGGAACTATACTTAAAGAGTGAGAAAACAACAGAAAGAAAAATTTACAGATTTAATTAAAAAGTTCAGGGTGATCTGTCAACATCCTCTCCTCGGCTTCCCAGGTGGCCTCCTCAACTAGTTAATTTCTCCATACAACTTTGACCATTTGGCATAGTTTTATTTCTCAAGACTTTCTCCCGTCGATCCACAATCTCAACTCGACGCTCAGTGTAGCTCAAATCCAACTGCATACCCTCTGTCACTTCGGGCAAATGATGACTGGAACCGGAATATAACCTCGAAACATAGACACATGGAAGACATTATGTACTTGGGCTAACTCTTCCGGTAGTTCTAACCGATAAGGCGTCTTCCCAATTCTCTTCAATATCTTATAAGGACCTATGTATCTCGGGGCTAATTTTCCCCATTTTCCAAACCGGATCACTCCCTTGGTTGGAGACACATTCAAGAAGACAAATTCACCTTCCTCGAACTCCAAATCTCTCCTCCAGGTTGTCAACATAACTTTTCAGCCTTCTTTGTGCATCAACTAACCTCTTCCTGATCAACTCGATATTTTCTGAGGTCTGTTGCACAATTTCTGGCCCATACATCTGTCGTTCCCCCACTTCATACCAGCACACCGGTGTTCTGCAATTTCTTTCATATAGAGCTTCATAAGGTACCATACCGATACTAGCTTGGAAACTGTTGTTGTAGGCGAATTCCACTAGAGCTAAATGCCTCTCCCAACTGCCGCCAAAGTCCAACACACAACACCTTAGCATATCTTTCAGTACCCGGTTAACCCCCTTAGTCTGCCCATCACTTTGAGAATGGAAGGCAGTACTGAAATCGGTCTTTGTCCCCGAAGCTGCCTGAAGACTTTTCCAGGAATGTGAGGTAAATGTGCATCTCGATCGGATACAATAGATAAGGGAACTCTTTGTCGCCTCACGATCTCTCCAACATGCAACTCAGCCAACCTCTCCATAGACCAAGTGAGCTTCATTGCCAAAAAGTGCGCCAATTTGGTAAGTCGGTCCACTATCACCCAAATCGCATCGTTTCCTTTGAAACTCCTGGGTAATCCAGTGATAAAGTCCATACTGATGTTATCCCATTTCCACTCTGGAATGGGTAATGACTACAACAAACCCCCGGGTTTTTGATTCTTGGCCTTGATTTGTTGACAGACTGCACATCTACCGACAAACTCAACCACATCCCGCTTCATCCCTAACCACCAGAAATAGTGCTTGATGTCCTTGTACATCTTGGTACTCCCTAGATGTACAGATAACAAAGTGGCGTGTGCTTCCTGTAGAATACTTTTCAGTTCTGCTTGATTCAGTACATACAACCGCTATCCAAACCACAGTACTTCATCTTTCACCTGGAATTTTGCCAACTTGCTCTTTCATCCCTTGGATCTGTGGATTGGTGTTCTGACTGTCAATAATCCTTTCTCTCAATGTGGGCTGAAGTCTCAACTAGGCTAAGGAAGCCCCTAATCCTTGCAACACCACCTCGATTTCAGCTCGATTGAGTTCCTCTGCCAATTTCTCTTGATTCGAGATCAAACGGGACAAGATGCTCTTCCGGCTGAGCGCATCAGCCACCACTTTGGCCTTGCCCCTTTGGTTCTTTATTTCGGGACGAATATTATCATACCCCACTTCCCAAAAAAAGAATACAGAATACGGATATATGACTAAGTCCATCGAATGATTTTCATCATCCATAAGCTGTCAGGATCTATACAACATCTCACAAGAATAATCAGAGTCGGAAGCAAGAGAAGTCAACCAAGCATGCATATATGAATCAAAATACCAACAAGAATTACTTGAAACAAAATATATTAATCTCAAATAAACCAGATCTGAACAAGTTAAGAATTTCGGGTCACATTGCCCAAATACAAATAATCCAAGTATCAAATACAATTGTTCAAATAGCAACATGAAATAATAATAATCGCAGGAAATCATGATAGCAAAACTCCAGCATCTAGAACCTCATATCACCTACTTCATCTGGCAACTGTTCTCCAAAATCTGCAATTTAACAAATTACAGGAAGATGTAAAAGAAAACAAACTCCTGTCAATGCAAATTACGGGCCGCTTGTAGTGCAGGCACAAGTACAGGGAAAGGTAAACAAATAGCATGGAATAGACATGATAACAAAATAGAACAACTACCATGAATCATGAACAAAATCAAGTAACAACATGTGTATATAGCATGTAACAGGCAACAGGTGTCATGCAAGCAGGTAAACATGTAACAGGTATCAAGCAAGCAGGTAAACAGGTATGCAGGAATACAGGTAAACAGGTAGCAGGTACAGGTAAGCATGTAACAGGCATCAAGCAACTAGGTAAATAGGTATACAGGTAAACAGGTATGCAGGAATACAGGTAACCAGGTAGCAGGTACAGGTAAGCATGTAACAGGTAATAAGTATCATGTTATGTTAAGTCTTGTATTTATTACTATCTAGCTAACACTTCATGCGTCCATCCTTTTACCACATAGTTGCTACATTCAAACAAGTTTCATTTATATTTCGTAGTGGAGTCCATAGGGCCGTGTACTGAGGGATCAGAAAAACAGGAAACAGGAACAGGTCGAACCTAGTGGCTCTCTTCCGAGTACACCTTCCTATAGGGAAGTGTGCAGTCAGGTAATCAGGTAAACAGGTACAGGTAGAACCCAGTAGTCCTCTTCCGAGTACACCTTCCTATAGGGAAGCTTGCAGTCAGGTAACAGGATCGTGAGTCATTTAGTCATGAACACATAATAGGTAGGGAACACGAGCCCTCTTCTCAGTACACATTTCTATATTTTCCACTATAAGATCTTTCCTTAACTCCAGCTTAGTTATTTGTTATTATTATCAAACAGGAATGTATGTGTCACAAACAGATCAAGAATAACATATCATGAATAAGTAATAGGTTCATGTTGCAAGATAAACATGTACAGGCAAAAGATAACTCATAACAGGACATAACAACGAAAATCCTAGTTCAGGATAGCAAGACAGTACTGCACTAAATATGAATTCCTGTTTCTACAAAAATGAAAATCTGAATCCGTCGAAGAATCTGGAAAATAGACTTCCGGCCGAATCCAGCAAATATATATAAGTCATATAGTATTTCACAACAACAAGTCTCAAAACAAGTTTGAATTCAAAAAACGTGTTTAGCCAGAAATCAGAAGTTTGTATTCAAAGTCAGGAAAAAAGCATGAAAACTCATTAATTAATTCCATGAAAAATCTGAGGTTTTTCCCCTATATGTGCAGCATCAGAATATAAAGTTTCATAATTTTTCAATATAAATAGTTTAGTCAACAAAAAATCAGAAAACATCAAGATGCAGTTATTTTGTAAATCTTGAATTATAAACACTGCAGTACGAAAACAACAATATCTCACAAACCATAAATTGAAACCCAAATCTGCCAAAAGGGTGAAAAAATAGATACAGCAGGATAATTTTCATATTCACAAATATTTTACAAACAGCAAGTAGAATTAGGTCAAAATTCAGGTTCTTTATTGAACAGTGTAAAAATTCTGCATGTATAGTAATTGTTTGGAAACATATAAGGGTTTGTAAAGCTCATCAATTAAATCCACAAAAATTCAGGATTAATCCAATCAAGTTTAGTTATATTGTGAAAAATATTGGATCAAAATAATACTTTTAACATCACTATAAAAATAGATTACTCTTCAGAATTCATAGAAAACAAAATTTGGAAATCTCTCTACACCTCTGTAGTAAAATAGACATAACTCACAACTTGTAAAACGAAACTGAGATCTGTCAGAAAATCTTGAAAGTAGACATAATTCTCTATAAATCTTATTCACAAATAAAATTTATATACTGATCTTAATAGAGTCTAAAATACTGATCAAAAGCAAGGTAACAGAAAATACAGAATTATTGTTCGAACATAAAATCATCTAGTTAATATAAAACTCATCCAAATCAACCCAAACATGAAATATAGTGTACTAGATGTCCAAACAACATGGTATAGGGTATTTTGCACGTCCACGACAAGTTATAGCACGAATAACACATCAAGCACACGATATCACAAAATAGCTTGCATATATACACCTAAAAAGTGGTCATCCCTAGTTGTTTCATGTCATGTATGTCGTGAGGCAACTATGGTCAAATCAACACAATAGAGACAATATATAACAGAGGATTCACACGCGAATTATCCCTGGAACCCAACTACACTATAAGCAGTATTTAGTACTTGTATTACACAAAGAAAAGAATATAAGTTACTTGCCTGAGAAACCACGAAAATGATGCAAAGAGCAAGAATAATGGAAACGGATTTCCGGGAACGAATATGACAAACGAACGAATCACAAACCAATCACGAACACACGATCGGATGCCTAGATCCAAGAGATCAAGATCAAGATGATCGGATCAGATCGGACGGCCAGATCTCCCTGATGATGAAGAAGATATGATGATCAAGATCGGTTGATCGAACAGTTGTGATCAAAGGAAGTTGATGATCATCATGATCGTGATGATGAAGAGGAGATCGGACCGCCCACAATCAAGATGATCAAAACCTTGATTAAACAGCACACCCACACCGGATTAAACACCAACAACAACACATATCCTTCTCCACACTAATCAGCAAACACCAAATCTCTGATCAAACATCAAACACCCGAAACTCAATTCATTTCTCTTCTCAACAACATCGCAACCCCGGTTTCCCTACCCGAACACAAACAACGGTTGAGGAGGGAAGGAGAGCAGCGGTGCGGATCGTCGGCAACTGCGGTGGGAGGACGACGGTGAGGAGTGTCGATGGAAGGCCGAGGGGCTATTGACCGGAGGTGGCTACTGGCATCGGAGGGACAGGTCGAGGGGGACTGCTGGAAGATGTTGCCGCTGCTGTGGTCGCGACAGAGGAGCACGGGGGGGCGGTTTGGTGGCAGCCACGGTGGCACGAGGCTGACGGCGAGGAAGGCTGCAGGGGCACTCGGGAGGAGCATCACAGGGAAGGGCAAGCGTCGACTTGGTGCTGCGGGTGGTTGCATTGGGGCGTGAGCGACGACTGGGGTGGTTGAGGAGGTGCACAGGGCGCTCAGAGGCTGGCTGCACCGCTGCAGAGGGGAGTCGGGGTCGCGACATAGGGACAAGGTGCAGGGAGAGATGGGTTACTCGGAGGTTGGGTAAAGGAGGAGGACGGGAGAGGAGATAGGAGGGATAGGGTTAAATAGAATATAGGGTTTTAAAATCCAATAAAATAATGGGTTTGGGTTAAAATCCATTTGGAAAATAAAAATAACCAATAAAAAATATACAATTAGGAATTTATAGAAATACTAATAATAATAATAAACATAATAATAATAATAATAATAATAATAATAATAAAGATAATAATAACCGAAATAATATTAATAATAACAATGGTAACAACAATAATAGGATATAAATTCATTGGAAAATAGTTACAAATAAAATTATTGATCAAAAATAGATTTTAACAGAAGATCTAATAATACATTTTAACAAAAGAATTTGAAAGCGGAAAAATAATTTACAAAAATTTTAAATACAGAAAATACGTATTTGGAAAAACAGGGGTTACAGATATCCTCCAATACTTTCAACCATCTCCGCTGCCTCATGTTCAGATCCTTCTACTGGTATATGTATTTTAGACTTTTGTGATCCGTGTACATGTTGACTTTTTCTCCGTACACGTAGTGCCTCCACTGTTTTAATGCAATGATGACTGCCGCCAACTCCAGATCGTAGGTTGGGTAATTCTTCTCATGCGGTCTCAGTTATCTAGACCCATAAGCTATTACCTTCCCTTCTTGCATTAGCACGCAGCTCAGTCCGCGATGGGACGCATCGCTGTAGACATGATAGTCAAATCCTGCTCTTGGCAAAGCCAGTATGGGAGCAGTACTCAACCTCTCCTTCAACTCCTGAAAGCTAGCCTCGCACTGTTCTATCCATTTAAAACTCACGTTCTTCCTTTTAAGCCTCGTGAGTGGCACAGCTATCTGGGCATAGCCCTGAATAAATCTTCGACAGTAGCCAGTTAAACCGAAAAAGCTTATGATTTCTTTCACTGTAGTTGGTCTTGGCCAATCCTTCACTGCCTCATTCATTTGAGGATCAATGGCCACTCCCTCTTTAGAAAGGATGTGACCTAGGAAGGCGACTTCGGTTTTCCAGAAGTCACACTTAGTCAACTTTGCATACAACTTCTGTTCCTGTAGCTTCTTTAGTACCTTTTCTAGGTGCCCAGTATGCTCTTCTTCTATCTTGGAGTATACCAAAATGTCGTCGATGAACACTACGATGAAAGAATTGATGAACGGTGGCAGGACCCTGTTCAACATATCCATGAAGATATCAGGTGCATTTGTCATTCCGAACGGCATAACTAAGAACTCGTAATGACCATGTCGAGTTCTAAATGCCATCTTGTGCACATCCTCTTCCGTCACTCGGACCGGGTGATAACCCGACCATAGATCTATCTTAGAGAAAACAGCTGCTCCTTGTAGACGGTCGAATAGATCATCAATTCGAATCGGATATTTATTCTGCGCTGTCACCTTGTTCAATTCTCTGTAATCTATGCACATCCTCATCGACCCATCCTTCTTCTTCACCAATAGAACTGGCGCTCCCCAAGGTGACGCATTCGGCCTGATAAATCCCTTGCCCAGTAGCTCTTCAATTTGCTTCTTGCTTCTTGATCTCATCTTGTTCCATTGGTGCCAATCTGTACGGTGCCTTAGAAATTGGTGCATTCCCTGGCTGAATGGAAATGTTGAACTCTACATCCCGATGAGGTGGGAGCCTGGGTAGATCTTCCAAAAACACTGACAGATAGTTCTGGATCACGGGAATCTGCTAGAACTCCGCAGGGACCTTCTTCTTGATCAAAGCTGATACCAACTGTTTGCACTTCCTTTTCTCTTGAAATGTAACTGCTGGTCCTCTTGGAGCTTTCACCATAACTTCCTTGCTTTTACACTCGATACTGGCACTATAGATAGACATCCAGTCTATGCCTATGATAATATCGACCCCCAAGACTGCTAACTCAATGAGTTCGATCCCAAAGATTCTGCCTTCGATTTCGAGGTCACACGTTTCATAATATCGCTTGGTAGTCAACGTTTCTCTTGACGAAGTAGCAACAACTAAAACTTTGCCAGAAAAGTTTTTTGGTTCAACTCCCAATAATTTTGCAAATGAAGGTGACACAAATGTATGAGATGATCCAGTATCAAATAAAATGGTTGCTTTCATTCCATTTATGAAAAGTTCCCCGGTGATGACATTATCTGCATCATCTGCATCAGCTTCAGTCAGGGCGAACACTCGTCCCTGCCAGTATGGCTTCCCATTCTTCTCTGATGGGTCCCTGCTGGCATTCCCCGGGTTCAGTTGTGGACGAAAAGGTCGAACATGCCTCTCCTTGCCACAGTGGAAACAAGTCTTGGTCCTCTGCTGCTTAGGACACCCCGTTGCTAAGCAACCTGTCTCTCCACATATGCAACATGTACCTGGCCTTCCCGCTACAGCAACAACATTGGCCCCGATAGGTTTGAACCTCTGTACTGGGGGCTGTCTCCTGAAGTTGCTTAGCGCTGCAAGCCTCTTGCCAACACTCCAGGTATTCTTCCTATTCTGCGCCACCTGGTACAGTTCCATGTCAGCTTCTGTGGAAGCGGCCCTCCTGACCAGCTTGTCGAACCTTCTGATACCGAGGGGTATCATCCGAGACCTCAGGCTTGGCCTCAATCTCTGTTCAAACTTTCGTGCCCTCTTGGCCTCATCAATAACCATCTCTAGCGCATACCTTGAGAGTTGGTTGAACTTCGTCTCATACTCTCGCACTGACAGGCTTCCTTGTTGCAGACCTAAAAACTCCATAGCCTTCTTTTCCTGTACATCCATCGGGAAGTAGTGGTTGCGGAACTCTTCCAAGAATTCTTCCAAAGAGATTTATACATATCCCAGGGTCCTCTTCAGTGATTGCCACAAGATCCCTGCATCTTTTTCCAGCTGGATAGTGGCCAGCTTCACTTTCCTTGCCTCTGGAGTCTCCAGAACTTCAAATATTGTTTCAATTTGTCTGATCCAGTCGTCTGCTACATCTGATTGGCCTGGCCCTCGAAAACTGGTGGCTTGATTCGTTTGAATGATTCTACCAATCTGATCGCTTTTGGGACTTGTACTGCTGGTCCCACCCTGGTGTTCCCGGTAACATTTGCGGCGAAGGCATTTAGGGTTTGGTATACTCGAGCCAGTTCCGTTTCTAGGTCAAGTCTATTGCCTTCACCACTGGGTCCTTCGCCATTGCGGTTCCTTCGTCCGACCATTTCTGGGTTGTAAAACTTTCATTAATCACCATAAATAGCAACAACTTACCTTCTTCTTTCAACAAAAACTTTAATCATTTCCAAAGGTAAACTTTAAACATTTAGAAAATAAACTTGCTTATACAGCCACTACATAACTTCAACATAAAGACGGTCTGGATCCTATGGTTCCTCTTGGCTTCTCTGAGCTCTCCCCGTAGTTCATTGATCTCCTTCTTCATCTCATCGTACTTCTGACGATATTCTTGTTTTCCCCAACGAGTTTTTGTGTCTAGTTGGGTGAAGTATCGGGCATTCCTGTGTCAGAGCTTCTCAAGTTTCCATACTCGATAACTCAGTGCTACGATGCTCTCCCTATCCTTCGCACGTTGTGCTTCCAAATGTTTTACTCTCCACTTATGGATAGCCAACTCCCTCCGAAGAGAAGCAACAATGCAGTCTTGGTCATCTCGAATTGGTTCTTCGTCTGAGGATTCATCTGGGGAATCAGGTGGAGGTGGAGTAATCTCCCGGGATTCTTGCAGTTATTCCTATATTTCTTGTGGGTCTTCTTCCTCTATGGGTTCTTCTTCTTTGGGATAAAAACATTCTACTTCATCCTCTGGGTCATGATGATTAGCCATCTTATAGGAAAAAAGGAGGAGAAACATCAGCGTATAGAGCAACATAAATGTAAACTACTTATATTTAAATCTCTATAAATTGAACTCACACTCTAATGTCCACCATAAAGTGTCGTCCATGTAAATTTGTACCACTTATTGAAGTTGGGCTCTGATACCACTCTATAACGCCCCGAATTCCAAAATACGATAATTCGTAGCACAACAAGATTTTTACTTCATTTCGTGTAATTTTACAAGAAATTTAAAATCTTTTATTTGTACAACACTGTTCTTTTTTTTAACATCAACGCAGCGAAAAGATTGAAGATTAAAATATAAAACATGTACAATATAAACATCAATATTTAAGACAGTCTTTAGCTTCAAATTCATCTTTAAGTCTTTGCCAATCCAAGTCCTGCATCGAACACTGTGGGCACGTCAGTTACATATAACTGATGCAATACTATACACGGTGATCCTCGCTATGCCATAATATAACGACTCTCTTACTTTCACAACCACAAACTTGAATGCATTACCAGGTGTGAAAAATGACTATCCAAAACATGTCAGTGTATGCAAATGTCTTAATGCATAATGAAGGTGTTTACGCTAAGATGGCAGCAATACATACTTGTTCGGATTCTATGTATCCCATACTACATATGTCCGAGGGTAAGCACCTACGTACTCCACATTAAAAGGTTTAATCCCTCGCCATAAAAACGACTCGGTATCAGAAATAAGTTTTAGATATTGCATGAGTACGGATGCCAGTCCTGAATCTACCATCCAGCTATACAAAAATTCTCGTCGTGCGAACATCCCATAAGTGCCGCTCCAGCCCCGGTATATACTTATATAATGGTGAACTACCTCCCATCCGCCCGACTATTCATGATCCTGAAATCCACCATCAAACCAATCATAGTCCCGGATATAATTGAGGATCGTCTCACCCCGCAAGCAACCACAGTCCAAGAATCCACCGTCTGACTGGATCTATAGTCCAAGGATCCACCATCAGATTATATGGATGCGCCCCACTTATGATTGCCCAAGTTCTATTACATCTTCTAGTAGTGCCTTTATCCTTAATTTGAAACATGAATAATGCCACTTAGAGCTAGCTTACCCTCCTACCGGGCTTAAACAAAATACCGAGAATGATAGCCCATATAGCCAATTCTCACATCCATTAATCATTTTTGTCACTTGCCAGTATCTGGGTCTCACTAAGCCTCTAGATACAACAATCATCTCATTCTAGGGATCAATTAGGTAAACGTAAACATCTTTGTCATCATTTCTTCTTTATCACATTTTAATTCTTATTCATTAAACCTATTTTGTTCAATCCTTTGCTGAAACATTTCATCTCTTATATTCGTATTCTATATTAATTTCCAAATCAAATTTCTCATAAACAATGCTCTTTAATTCATCAATCAACTAATCACTTTCATGATACTAGTTCTACACAATCTTTTCTCACACTAGACTTCAATCTTATTGATCATTTGATTAAAATACACAACTTAACACTTTATTCCTAAATTTTCTTCGTTCTCAATTCACATTTTGATTTGTTTATAATCAATTCATAAAACCTTTAATTTTTTATGTCTCCTTTCTTTTCAAATTGAACTCAACTCAATGTAGTGAAGAAAGATGACTTTAAAACCCTCAAATATAAACTAAAACAGTAAGAAATATTTTTAGATGTTCCCACAATATTTTAAAATATTTATATAACTTTTTTTCTAAAATTTTAAAACCCAAAACCCAAAAAAATACAAAAAAGCACTTTATGTGCACAAGAGGTTCCGAACCCGAGACCCCCAACCAAACCACAGGCGGCGCCACATGGCAGCGCGTGGTGCTTCGGCGCCAGCGCTAGCCACTAAGGCTAAGCAGTTCTTTCAATTATATAGGAGTTAAAATTCACTTAACTCAGTTATCTAATTATTCATATATTTTACACTTTCAACTATTTTTGAGTTCTACTCTTTTCTTCAATTTAGTACTACTATTTTATATCTATAAATCTCCAGAATTGTTATTTTACTGACTTTAATCATATTAATGAAGACTTAACCGCACTTTTCTCAATTTAATCAATTCTTCCTCTTACAAGAATTAAAAACACATCTTACAACTAGATAATTGTTTTACCAACATTGCATCTTTTCTTTATTCTACTATAACCATTTCCTTCCCCAAAATGTTTCTCTATTTTTTCCTTACTATTTATCCACATTTTAAACTAATTTGTAAGAGACACAAAATTTTATGAAATTTAATTAAATTGAATGTTTGTGCCTAACAACTCTACACATGCCTCTAATTAATTTTTCTCAATCAATTCTACTAATTAAACCATGTAACTTCTCATTAACATACAATGAATTCTATAATTTTCTACCATTAGCAATCTTTATCACTACAACATGCATCAAATTAACTTGTCGAACTTCATTAAACTAGCAAAACAATTCACAAAACACGTAAACATGCTTTCTACAATATCTAAAAAGTAAGAATAGACACCCACCTCTTATGTTGCAAAATATAGAAAAACTCCTAGAAAGAATGCTCCTAGCACCACACAAATTGACTCCTCTTTTCCTGCTTGCACAAAACCGGAAGCCTCCTAGCTCCAAGAACAAAACCAACCTCTCACTTTCTCTTTCTTTTTCTCTCTTTTAATTTGATTATTTTTGTGCATTCAACATACAATAGGGGAGGGTTTATATAGGGGTTTTGTGTGGTTAAGATTGACTCCCACTACTCTACTAACCACCCCTCACTCCCACTTTCTCACCCCACTCTCCCTCTCTCTTTGCTATAGGCTGGCCACCCCTAGGAGCACACACACGTGCACGTGTTGCACACATGCAGACATTCTCATTTTTTTATTAATGTTGCACACATTCTCATTTTATTTATTAATTTGTTTTTAGTTATACCCTAGGTGCTTGTTACATGACAAGTGTAGGAACGTGTACTAAAATAAATATAGGATTTTATTTGTGGGATTTTTATCATTTTTTTTTCTTCTAATGGGCTTAAAGTGTTCTTCTAGGTCTATGGATTTTGATTAGGAAAGAATAATAAAATGAGACAAAATAGATAAGAGAAAATTTGGGCATAACTTAGAAAAATTTTATAACCCAAAAATAAAATAAAATTGCATGTGCATTGCATATGCAAAAATGAAAAAAATGCATTTTGTTCTAAAATTTCTCCGGGATGTTACAGTACGTCCAACATCAGGTTATCGATTTTGAATTTTATCTTTGATAATACGCTTCTATACCACGCTAGACTTTTTGGTCTGGCATGGGTTTTACTAGGGAATAGCAGATAGAGAAGGTCAATATTCTTATATTGGTGGCAAATAGACTATGTCTATAGCTTTGTGGTCATCTCCTAAGAGGACTAGATGTTAGATGTTTTCTATGTGTCAAATATTATACATCTTTGGGAATGTGAGGGGGATGAGACAAAGAACTAAGAGTAGACTAATTAGCAATACTTTAGCAAAGAAAAAACCGTCCATCTACACTTTACAAGAAACTAGGATTGAGAATCCTACGAGATTTGAGTGGCGGCTCAAATCTTCTATTGGCTTGTCTGGGGTATCGTTATTGGTGTTGACCCGATTATTTTTGAAATTATTGATGATATGACTGGGGTATTTTCTGTAACTATTAAAATTAGGCATAGGAGTGATGGTTTGGAGCATATAGTGTCATCGATATATGGTCCGTATGACTCTAGACTTCGGTGACAACAATAAGAAGAACTTAGAAGCATAAAAGATAGATGGGTAGGGCCTTGGGTTGTTGGCGGGAATTTTAATATTACTAGATTCCAGCATGAGCATAGAGGTAGGGGTGCTAGTCTATATGACAGAAATGATTCTAATTCCACCATAGATTATTTAGAGCTTTTGGAGATCAATCCTTCAGATGCAAAGTTTATGTGGACTAATATGCAGGTTAACCCAATCCTTGCCAAGCTTGATAGGATTTTAGTGTCCATTGATTGGGAGGATGCCTTCTCGTTAGCAGATATTAAATCAGTTACTAGATTCACCTTTGATCATATACCATTAGCACTTGATTGTGGCAATGGCCAAATCGCAGTTCGGCATCCTTTTTTATTTGATAAAGCTTGGACCCTTAGCAGTATTCATAGGGTTATTGAAGATTCCTTGAATACCACCACGGACGTTCAGGGTGCAACGGTTATATGGATTCCAAAGATTAGGAGATCACAAAAATTCTTAAAAGGTTGGGCAAACCAGGAATTTAGACAGGTGAAGAGAAGGAGGGAGCAATTAGGAGAAAGGATTCAAGAATTGGAATCGGTAGAGGATAAGCAGGACCTCCTTGTGTAGGAGGTCGAAGAGCTGGCAAGTAGCAAACAAGAGATCCAATGTAATGGAGAGATGGAGGAGCAGTACTGGAGATAGCGATTAAGGTTCCAAAGCTAAAACAAGGAGATGTCAATACTAGATTTTATCCACAAAGTGGCGAATAGGAGAAGAAGATGCACTCACACTGTGAGAATGTACCTGGGAGATAATTGGTCCGATGATGAAGAATTAGTGAGATTAGATGGTAATTTTAGAGAGCTAATTTGCAACAAAGAAGCAAAAATATGTGGTATGATATCGCAGATGTGGAATACCTCGAGAATTGATGGAAGCGAAGGGATTGAGAGTATCCTCATAGAAGAAGATGTCTTACAGGCAATCAAGAGCCTAGGGCAGGATAAGGCACCGAGTCCTGATGGTTTCCTAATTTTCTTCTACATATTATATTGGAATATCATCAAGAAGGATTTGATGGCTATTTTGGGGATTTATATCACGGTTGTGTTGAAATTGATAGATTAGCTTACGCTTAATCCTAAAAAAATTAAAGGTGTTAAGGGTGGCAGATTTAAGACTGATTAGCCTACTAAACGGGTCTTTTAAGATCATTACCAAAGTCCTGGAACAAAGGTTGTCTCCTCACTTAAACGATGTGGTGAGGGAGGTGCAAAGTGGCTTCATCAAGGGGAGAGATATCTTGGACAACTTTGCGTCTTCCCATGAAATTATATTCAGAGATTGAAAAAATTGATGATTTTATGCTAAAAGTAGATTTCAAAAAAGCGTACGACTGAGTAGAATGTGATTATGTGGATGAAGTTAGGTTTCGAATGCAATCATAGATTAAATACACAGCAGAAAAATTACAAAAAAAAAAAATCAAAACCTAGCCATGGATCCATGTGAAACCCATAAATCGTGTTTAGGAGTTATACCTTAAAGATTGATCTATTGTCTCCATAATATGCTGATTACAGCTTTACAATATTGCAGTGCATCTACGGTGTCCACACGAACGGATCAAATCAAGTTTTCCCTCACGCCGCGGTGCTAGCTGCAGTAAGGGGATGTTCCTCACGATCTCTCTCTCTCTCATAATTTCTGTGACGACTAGGATTTTCTCATATGTGACTTTTTTACAGATATGTATCATATATATAGGTACAGAAAATCAACCCTAAGAGAGTAATGAGGCTGTTGGACTCACAATCTGACTTGGGTCAGATTCGTGTGTGGGCCTCTGAACTTTAGTGACCCCATTTAATCTAATTACATGTCATAGTCCAAGTCTTACTTGGATCCCCAATTAAATTCATCTTATGAATTTTAATCCCAATTTTGATCAATTCTAAGTGTGTGACCCTGTAGGTTCTCATTACGTTGACAGTTATACTAAAATCATATTATAGTATTACAAATAATGAGCGGTATCTAACAATACATCACTGCTACTCAAGTAATGGGAATGTCATTGATTTGACATAACATATCCGTGATCAATGTTACCATGTAGTCTAGTCCTTTTGTCCAGATATCTTAATTAACCACAAGGTATAGAGCGTGTCACCATTGTATAGTTCAATATTTGGTTTTTTGATGTCCGAGCACTAAAACAAATGAGCTCAATATCTCATATTGATACATTTCAGCACGGCCATGCATTTTGCAGTCTTACTCAATCAAGGGATCCATAGACATCCCTTATGTTATGTAAGAGGGACAAATCCTATCTAAGTTACTCACATCCCTCCGCATGATTTGTAGTATATCTAATAGTCGACTTTATAATCACCCTATTACAGGCAAAGTTTCACGACATTAAAACATACAACTTCTCATGTAGGAAATCGTAGTGACTTCAAGTCAAAGGACTATGTACATCATGGTCACCGTGAGAACCGCTTATGACACTCACGTAAGGATCCATGCAGCATTTTCATGGTGGGTCGGTCCAATATATTATTACTCTAATATGTACCCATGTGAAGACTTGATATCTCATATCCATGACCCGTGAGATATGGTCATCAGTCTGTGCACATACTAGTCTTTATGTATTATTATTGTCTTAATTCACAATAATACTTGACCAGGGACATTTAAAAATAGTGTTCTGATTACAACCAATAGGATCTCACAATCAAGTCATGCACTTGATATCCCATGGTATTGAACCTACTATTCTAAATACTTTATTATGTTCATTTAATCACAATATAAAAAAACACAGCAAATAAAATGCCTCATATATGAAATAAATATCATGATGCAGTGTAAACTAGTAATATCAATACACAACTGTCCTCTAGGGCATAAATCAACAAATGAGGTGCTGCAACTCAAAGGATTTGGTCCAAAGTGGAGATTGTGGATTAGGAAGTGTGTTAGAGGTGGAAAATCTTTTATTCAGGTAAACCAAAAACCGAAAAAAAAATTCGATATCGTAGGGGACTCAGACAGGAAGGCCCTTTGTCTTCCCTTCAGTTCACCTTAATTGCGAAGGGGTTGACAGAAATGATTAAGAGAGGTAGAGAAGAGCATGTTATTCGGGGTCTTGAAATCAAAGTTATACCTGAGTTAATATCGATACTACAATACGCAGACGATACCTAATTGTTCAATGCAGCGAAAGAAGAAGAAATTTTGGCTTTGAAGATTGTTCTCAACGATTTTGAGTCCTGGGCGGGTCTGAAAGTGAACCTCCACAAGAGTTGTGTCATCCCACTTAGTGAAATTTTTTCCATCATTTGTGCAATCGAGAACTATCTGGGATGCGAGATAGGAGAATTTCCCTTGAAGTATCTTGGCACGCCTATTAGGGCATGATCGTTGCAAAGAGAGGATTGACAACCTCTGATACATAAGATAGAAAAGAGATTGGCTGGCTGGAATGGACACTTTTTTGTAGCTAGGTGGAAGAATTACGCTTATTAATTCAGTCCAAAACAGTTTGCCAACGTACCTTATGTCAATCTACGAACTTCCAAAATGAGTTATTGGTATAGTTGAAAAATGTAGGAGAAGATTATTGTGGAAAGGAGCAAATGAGGACAATAAAGATATTCACCTGGTTAATTGGGGTAGAGTTTGCAAGAGAAAGAAATTTGGGGGATTAGGAATACTAGATCTAGGCGACATGAACAAAGAATTGATGAGTAAGTGGTGGTAAAAAATGAGAAAATGACACAACAATTCATGATACAAATCTCATGTTGTATCGGAGAATGAAGAAATTCATATTCGGAGGGAGAAGTGGGCATGGTAGTGCATGATTATTATGGAAAGGGGTCGCGGAGGTGGGGGAGACTTTTCATGCTAATACAAGATGTGTAATTGGCAACGGAAAAGATACACAATTCTGAAAATATAAATGGTGTGGGAAAAACACACTTCAATCCCTTTTTCCGGAGGTCGCCGAAGAAACAATGAACGTTGATACGCCTATCAACAAGGTTTGGAGAAATGGTAGACTCAGGATTCAATTACGGGATCAACCAACTCAGGAATGTCTTCTTCAACTGCAGATATTGAATGACTTCATTAGAATGGATGGTCAGTAGCTTAACGGAATGGACGATGAGAGAAGTTAAAATTTAGAGCCTAATGATACATTCACCGTGTCTTCTATATACAAGTGGCCAAATGATGGAGTTATTAGAATCAAGGAATCCAGTTCAATCTGGAGAACCAATGCACTAATGAAAGTGAAAGTTTTCCTTTGACTTGTTGCGAACGATGCAATTCTTTCAAAATTCAACATTCACAAAAGCAATATGCAATTGAACGTTACGTGCTCGAGATGTCCGGTAGAAGATGAGAACACTAATCACATTTTATTCACTTGTCCTTGGGCAAGGTTAGCTTGGGAAGTTGTGTGCTTAGGCTTTGGGATATTTGAGTGTCCGAGCTCGACATTGGAGATTTGGGGTCAGTGGAGAGCGAGGGTAGGCAGGAAGGAGCTTAATGAAGCTTAGAATATCTCGGTAGCTACTACATTATGGGGTATATGTCTGGATCGTAACGAGTTGTGTTTTTGTAATCACAACAACAAATTTTCGGTCATGATGCATAAAATTTTTGCGTCCATTCATGCATGGGCAAGCAAATACGAAGAGTAGAGTATGCACGAAGGAGGAGGTGTAGGAAAAACAGGAGTTGTGGTGGGTAGCGAGTTGGAGTTATAATTGTATATGTAACGTCTTTTGAGTGGTAGATTTAGTAGTAGTCAGGATCGTTGTAATTAGTCTTACTTTGTTTCGTTAATTCATCATTAATGAAGCGGTGACTCGCTCACCTTTATATATATATATATATATATATATATATATTGCCCATTGGTCTGCAATTGCTCCATTGGCTTGCCATTGCAGGGTGAAAGGGTTGTTCTCACATATTGACCCAGACATTGAGACACTAGAGGACCAGGGACTAAGAGTAGTAGGTCACATGATGGAGGGACTTTCTGCCCCCCATTTCTATGGGGTGGTCTTTGTTAGGGATTGTTTGTTCTTATTTACTTTGGAGCTTTTTCGGTGGAATATATATATATATATATATATATATATATATATATATATATATATATATATATATATATATATATATGTATTGTCCATTGGTCTGCAATAGCTCCATTGGCTTACCAATGCAGGGTGAAAAGGTTGTTCTCACATATTGACCCAAACACTGAGACACTAGAGGACCAGGGACTAGGAGGAGTGGGTCACATGATGGAGGGACTCTCTGCCCCCCATTTCTGCGGGGTGGACTTTGAAGGGATAGTTTGTTCTTATTTACTTTGGAGCTTTTTCGGCGGAATGGACCTCCTACCTTTGGCTTTTCGGGGGCATGAGAGGCATTCCACGTAGGTTATTTGCTTTCGTAGTAGGATGGACAGCGATGTATTTTGGAGTTGTGTTTGGGGGGATTTATATTTTGGGTATGTCAATATATGTTCTAATATTTTTTTCCTTTTTTATAATTAACTTTCCTCATATCTACTTTCATCCCCTTTCTTCCTCCTCTATTTTCCGGTGACCTTTCCTCCCCACTCACCTCGCGTTTCCCCTCCTACCCATCCTACTTTTTCTATCCCCCAAGCCCTTGTCCCCATTTTCCCTGCTTTCGTCCTCCTCGGAAGTTTTTGCTTCGCCCCTAGCGGAGATCCGATCTCCTGCCCTGTCATGGTGGGTCCCCCCTTCGGTCAGCGGATTCGGCTCCACCCTCTCATCAGGCGGGTAGTGTTGGTCCGTTACTCGTTGGTGCTTTCTTTCGTTCCATTGCCGGCCTAGGTGCGTTACTGTGCTGATTCGCTAGCTCTCCTCTTGGCGTGTCATCGTCGCCTATTGTTTCCCATCTCGTTCCGTGCTTCTCAGCTGTGGTGCTCCCTCACAGCTTCTTTTTTGTTCCCTCACTCTATCCCATCACTGTGAGTTTTTTTATCTTCTTTTTTATTTAATTGTGCTGGTAGCTGTGTGTTGTTATTGGTTTTTTTGTGGTTTGTGGTGGTTGATTGCCTCAGATCTGATATCCTCTGAGCGTTTCTTCCTGGATCCTGTTGGCTCTTCTAGCAGTCTTTTCTATTAGCGTTTTCCTTACCTCTAAGGTGCGGTTCCTTGCCGACGTTTGTTTAGCACTCTGGTTTATAGTTGAGCGTCTGAGACTCATCGTCTTGATCTTTGGTGTCAAGGTCTGGTGTTTTCTCGTCACTTCTTATCTTTTATTACTTCTCCTCTCTTCTGTAATCATTCTCCTCCCCAACATTTCTCTTCCGCCATTAACTTCATCTTTTCTAGTTAATATTTGACTCTTGATTTCTACAATAGTGGTTTCTTTTTGAATTTTGATTTGTCTTTTCCTTTGGGCTTTCTCCACCGCTCTCTTTTCCTATTGGGCCGTTCCTTATGGACACCTCTTGGGTTGAAATCGTTAAAAAAAAAAGAAATATATAATTCCCAGCCTCTTTACGTTGCTGGAGGTTCTGCTTCTCATGGGCCGTCTCGACCCACTCAAGGGAAGCTTCTAGGGCACTCCTTTTCTTCTTCCTCTTGCTCTTTCTCTTAACCTGCCTTTTCGTCTTCTACACGCTCGCAACACCCTTCTTCTCCTCTCCCCCAAATTTGTTTTAGGTGTATTCGGCTTGGTCATCTGAAGGCATCCTGTTCTTCCAGAGTGAAGTGCTTGTTTTGCCTTAAACCTGGGCACTCCCTTCACCGATGTTTCTCCCTACAGCAACTACTGGGTCTCTCCTTGGGTGTCCCCATTTCCGATTATTTGCTCTCTGCGCTTGATTTCCCCTCCCTTCAATTGAAATTGGCTGAGGTCCAATCCAACAAACCTAAGAGACCCAAGTTGTCTTCGGCATCTCCCTTACTCCCCACTCCTCCCATCTCACAACGTCTTGCTGAAACCGTTCACCCATCGCTTCAAGCGCTTGCTCCGTCCCAATCTCAGGCTACCAAACCTCTTGTTACTCAGGTTTTTATTCCTTCTGTAGAGCTCTCTGACAAGATAAAGATGTTTGATACTTATGGTGTCGTCACCTTCGTTGGAGGTTCGATTCCCAATTTCACTTTAGACTCTTTTCTCAGCAACTCGTGTAACGTTAAAGATTGGGAGTGGGTTGTCAACACTTGTTCTAATGGAGATGTTTTTATCCATTGCCCTTCGCCTAAAATACTAGAAGAATTGATCGCCATTTCCTCCCTTTCCATTGGAGCAATTTCTCTATCCATTCGAAAGTGGGTTCAGCTTTGCACTCCTCCCCAAGATCTTAGCCCGTCCCTACTAAGCTCACACTCTTGGGGCTCCCTTCGTTCTGCGAATCTCATCGACTAGTTGGAGATATAACTAAATGCATTGGTGAACTGATTAGCATATCATCCTCCGCAATGTTGGCATCAGGATGTCTCCAAGTTGAAGCGCAATTTTGTTGCCCTAAGGCGCAAGACAGAATTGAGGTCTATTCTCTAAGAGATTGTAAGTCTTCCTTTACTGTCTCTGTGAAATATCATGACTCCTTTAGCAGAGGCAACTCTCAAACTCCTCTTCTCATTGGAGCTTCTAAGACTATTGCAACAACTTCCCCTCTCCCTACTAATTTCACTGTGGGCTCCTCTTCCCTGTCAAAAAGTTCTTCGGCCAAGCTTAAGGGTCCTCTCAAGGATTCTTCCAGAAAGAAGTTTTCCAATCAATGTCGGAGCTTTGTTAATCCTAGCAGTTCCAAAATCTCTCCCTCCAAGTCTCCCAACTTAGTTTGGATCAATCTAGACCTCTCATATCATCAATCGGTGAAGTCGACTATTCCTCCAGTTGTGCCCTCTGCTGATCTTCAACCTCAACTTTCTCAGCTTGCGGCTCCTAAGCCTTCAGCGACTTTGACTCCCTCCCCATGAACTACTCTTATTTCCACGCCGGCTCCCCCCAAGTTGTCAGTATCTGATCCTCTATGGCCGGCCTGGGATATTAATCCCCATTACTCCTCTGATTGGGACAAATTTCAACGGTCTGTTCACTGTCCCAATTCCCGGGGATCCATCTCTTCATTGACTCCCACTCTAGCCCTGGCGAATCAGCCGACTAAAGCCGATGCTTGGGTAGATCAAGACAACATGTTAGAGGAAGAGAAAACGGAGCTGAACCTTGCTCAGTCGCAACAGAAGGTCCGCTCTCACCCTTTCTCTTTTATTTTTAAGAATTGTGCTATTTACTTATATTGGTATTCTAGCAGTATCACTTTGCGAGTATGTCCTTTTTCTCCTCTCCCAGCTAATTTCTACCTCTCTTTCGTTCTTGCTACTTGTGCTACTTATTCTCCCGAATTGGGTAGTTCGGCTTTGTTGGCCACAGGTTGCTATCCCTTTCAAGGGCATAGCAAGCACATCCCCTCCCCCCCCCCCCCCCCCCCCCCCCCCGTTTCTCTTCCTCTTCTGTCTATTATTCAATCCCCTTCGACGATCATTAATTCTTTGGCTTCTCGAAGTGCCCACTGTTGTCCCATCCATCAATCTATTGTCCCTCGTAACCATATGGGACCAGCTCTAAACCAGCCTCTTCGTCCCTCATCCCCTATGGCTGAGGAGTTTTATTGTCTTCAACACTCGTCTGCGAAGAAGGCCTCTATCCCTATTATTCGTTAGAGCGCTCGCATTAGGGCTAAAAGAGCTTCTATTTCTTCAACCTCTTCTAACCACTCTTTAGATACCCAGGTTCGCTATTCGAACCTTCCTACCCTAAACCCAGCGTCCTCTGATCAACACTTGTTAGGATCCATCTATCAAGTCCAGTTCGATTCCATTTCCAACCTTGATATGATTAACCTTGCCAATAATATGGGATTTTTAGTTAATTCGGATAATTATGTGAACTTTGAGGCCATTAGGGGAAAGAACGTTCTAGAGTTTTTGAGTCTCAATGTTTCCATGATTAGTATTTCTTGGAATATCCGGGGCCTCAATTGCCCCGCTAAACAACAGACGGTTTATCAACTGATCACCTCCTCTCATTGTGACTTAATCTCTATCCAAGAATCGAAGATTGATTCTCCTTCCTCCTCAATCTTTCGCTCTATAGGTGGATCCCTAATCTCCAATTGGATGTCCTTGGACGCCATAGGTTCTAGGGGAGGTATCATCTTTGGATTCAAAGAATCTTGTTTTTCGCTTATCTCGGTTCGGCGACTTTCTTTCTTTCTCATCGTTCAACTCCACTGGGCAGAATTCAACTGCAATCTCACTGTGGTATCAGTTTCTGGTCTGTCTTCTTCTGAGCGGTGCAATTTTTTTTGGAACGAATTCCATTCTTTCCATAACAACATTAATGGATTCTGTTTTTTCTGTGGAGACTTTAACGTCACCAGATTTTCTTATGAAATGTCTAGCAACGCCTCCTCTTTACACTCCTCCCATTTTAACGATTGTATTCGCTCCCTTCACCTAACCGATCTCCCTCTCAACGGCAGATCTTTCACTTGGTCCAACTTGCGCCACTCTCCGACTATGGCTAAACTCGACTGTTTCCTTGTCTCTGAGGACTGGATTAACTATTTTCACAACTCTTTCACTTCGACTTTGCCCAATCCCTCATCAGATCACGTGCCCATAGCACTCTATTCTAACTTCTATTTTGCTAAGCATTTCAAATTTTGTTTTGAAAAATTCTAGTTGCAAGATCAATTATTCGTTAATCTCATTTCTGAATATTTCTCCTCTATTACGGGTTCTTCTGGCCTTGGCCGCATCCTCATCAAGCTTCACACTATCAAACACGGTTGCAAGATCTGGCATAAAGAGAGACAGGCTAATACGGTTTTTCTTAAAAACTTCCTCCTTTCCTCCATCGAATCCATTGATCAGCTTGAGGAACTAGGCCCCTTATCTGACTCCCTTCGTTCGGAACATAGTTCTTGCAAGAGAGACTACGCCGACATCCTTCACAAGGATCACATTAAGTGGGCTCAAAGAGCCAACTTCCGATGGCTTAAGGAGGGAGATGGGAATACTTCTTTCTTGCACAATTATGCGTCTCACAGGAAACGTTGTAATCGTATTTCCTCTATTGTCGACAACGGCAATAAGTTTAATTCGGATTCAGATCTCCATCATTCCTTCCTTTGCTTTTATAAAAATCTTCTTGGTTCGTATAAACAGCGATCCATTAGCCTTGATTGAAATCAACTCTACGGTGATCAATCGCATGACCTTTCTAGCCTAGAAATTCCGTTTTCTATGGAAGAAATCAAGTCAACTATTTTTTCCTTAAAGAGCGATTCAGCGCCAGGTCCAGATGGTTTTCCCTCTTTCTTCTTTCAAAAATTCTGGAATTGGCTTAACGACGACCTGTTCAATATGTTTGCAGAATTGCATCAAGGGTCATTCTCCTTTGACCGGATCAATTATGTGCATATTGTGCTCATCTCCAAAATTTTGGGAGCCCACTCGGTGGCTAACTTTAGGCCTATTAGCCTTCTCAACACTACCTTCAAAATCATTATGAAAGTTCTTTCCTCCAGACTCAGTACTATTATCTCTCCACTTATTGATCCCGCCCAATCGGGCTTTATCAAAGACCGCTTTATCCTTGATAGTGTAGCGTCGGCCCAAGAAATTATCTCTAATTGTCACAATTCTAACTTCGAAGGGATATTATTAAAACTTGATTTCCAAAAAGCGTATGATAATGTCCGCTGGGACTTCCTTTTCGAGATCCTTATTAATCAAGGTTTCGGTCCTAAATGGATCGCCTAGATTAAATCCAGTCTTTTCTCAGACACTTCTTCCATTCTCATCAATGGATCGGAATGCCACAAATTCAAAATTAAGTGTGGTCTTCGTCAGGGCGATCCTATCTCTTCTCTTCTATTCTCTCCCGTCGCTGTTGTATTCAGTAAATTACTTCGCAATGCTTGGGATGTGCAGGTTATTGAAGGGCTTGGTAATTCTCTCAGTTTCCAAGGTGTTCTTAACCTTCAATATGCTGACGACACTATCATCTTTGCCAAACATAACGTTTCTTCCGTTCAAAATCTGAAACTCCTTCTTTATATCTTTGAAAAAGCTTCTGGATTATCGATCAACTTCCAAAAATCTTCGGTTCTTTGGCTCGGAGGATCTCCCAATCGTCAGGCAGAAATCTCCGCATTTCAATTGTCCCTCTACACCTCTTTTCCCATTTTGTATCTTGGTATCCCCTTGAGATGGGGAAGGCTGCATAAATCCGATTGGATGCCAATGGTAGAAAAGGTAGAATCAAGACTTAACAGTTGGTCTGGGAAGCAACTTTCCCGAGGTGGCAGATTAATTCTTCTCAACTCGGTTCTTTTGCCTATTCCCCTTTATATGATGTCATTATTTTACGTTCCCTCTTGGGTGATCAAGAAGATTGATCAAATCAAAAGTAATTTCTTCTGATCTGGTACCCACAATTATAAACCAGGATCTCACCTCTGCAATTGGAAGATGGTTTGCTCTTCCAAGGCAGCGGGGGACTTAGGGATTCTTGATCTCAGAAATCAAAATTTGCACTTCTTGGCAAATGACAGTGGAGAATCTTAAAAGAAGATCAATTACCTTGGGCCCAAAGTATTAATCTTCGGTGCTTTACTAGACATAGGATCTGGGACTTTCCCCCTTTACTTTCTCGTCATGCTTCCCCCTTTTAGAAGGGTGTTTGGAAAGCAACTGCATCTTTTTAATGTGGTATATTCCATGAATGCTCTGATGGTTCTAAGACCAAGTTTTGGTCCGACCTCTGGATTGGTAACTCCAAGCTTGCGTCTGCCTTCCCTTCTCTCTTTCGCTTGGCCTCCAACCCTTCCGCCACAGTGACGGAATTGTTCAATGCTCTAAATTCCCAGATGCATTGGATCATTCCTTTCACCAGTGATCTTCCCGCTTCACTTATTACTAACTTAAATGTCCTTCTATTATGCCAACTATTCATGGCTTCCTCAAGAAGACTTTAGATGGCGATGGACTACATTTGGTTGTTTTTCGATTAAATCGTTTAACAACTTTCTTAATTTTCGTGGTGTTAACTCTCCATTTGCTAACTTTATCTAGAGCTGTTGTGCCCCACTTAAGGTAAAAATCCTCTCTTGGCTTGCCTTCAACAATAAACTCCTCATTGTTGAGGTGCTTAACAAAAGGAACTTGGCCTGGGGTCAACTGTGCCCTTTATGCTCTACTGAGTTGGAAGACGCTGATCACATGTTTATTAGGTGCAACTTCATCGCCCGTTATGGAAGATATGCATTTTAGCATGGGAATATCCTTCCATTCCTTCCAAATTGTCTTCATGCTGGATTCTTCATCTTATAAATAAAAAATATCGCGGGTCTTGGATCCTATCCGTTTTGACTATCATATGGGTTATCTGGTCGGAAAGAAATAAGCGTATTTTCAATCAGACCGCTACTTCGATCAACTCTATCATTGAAGATTTTTTTATTTTTCTTTAAATTTTGGTCCTCGACTTTAAATCAAGATACTATTTTTGCTTTAAACGGTCACCGCCTCGATGAGGCGTTACTTTGCTTACGTTCTCTTAATGCTATAGGATCTTTACTATTCAGTTTTTGCTTATTTCTACTTCTCTAGCTTTGTTGCAATGATGAGAGGATATCATGGATCTCTTTTTCTTTTGAGCTGGACCTTTGGTGCGACTGTTTTGGGGTTTCTGTTTGGCAGCGGAATGTTTCTGATCTTTGACCGGTTTTTCTTATCCCTACTCGTGGGGATTTTTTTGTGGTGATTAGTCCATCTTGATGCATCTTTATGTTTCTATCTTATGTATTTAGGCCTTGGTAGGGGCTTCCTTATGTTTATATTCCATTTGTATATTCTGATCCACCCCCCCCCCCCCCCCACCCTTAGATTATGGCTATCTTGTTCTTGTTTCTTCCCCACTGTTTATTGGGTTTACTGTTCTTGTTGTTATGGGTTTTTAGTTGCCCTAAGCCAGTGCTCTTTGCTGTGTGTTTTTTCTTTTTTTCTGCTACCTTTGGTATGCTATTTGCGGTGGGTTGGCTTCGGCCTGGGAACTGTTCTAGGGGGTGTTTATGCTTCCTCCCTCATTTCTATTCCACTTTGTTGTGGCTGATTGGGATTCCGACTCAGGGGGACTGAACCGTTCTCTGTTCGGGCTTCATATGTCCTTATCCGTCGTTTTGTTGGGCTTCAACAGAGTTTTTTTTCGGGTGTGTTTATAACCATCCGTTTCTCATACACGCTGGCTTTCACTAGTTTGGTTATGTTTCTTACTTTAGTGTTTGACTTCTTGTTTTATCGTTTTTGCGCTACTGGCTATAACATCGTTGAAGTTGGTATTTTTGATTAAGTATTGTTTCGAATGTTTCGTTCTGTTATCGTTACCTTTTGTTATGGACATTTGCGCTGCACTTGGAGTGCTATCTATTCCTCCTCATTTGCCTGGTTGTGGTCTACTGGTTCTGTTGGCCGGAGTACGGCTGTTTTTCTTAGTTATCTTGTCTTGGTTGTGTTGTACCTGTTTGCATTTGGTGTGTTTCGCTGGTTCTCAGTGGAACTTAGCCTCTCGCCTATTTTTAGGCTCTCTTTCTCATTTATTTCTCCCCAGCGCCTCCTTTTCTAGGATCGGCTCCTAGTCTTGCACCTCGTTTTGAGCTCGCCTTACCTGCCCCTACCTTGTGTTCGGCTGCCTTGTCTTCTGGTTGGCATTTGTGAGCCTAGCTTCTGTCGGTCGTAGCTCTTTTCTTCCGCCAGGCTTGTAGTCTATTCGGTCTTGTTCGCTCCAGATAGTGGGGTCTGCTAGCGTTTGGGTGGAGGCGTCCTTTGATGGGGTCTTTGCTTCGCAGCGATGGTGGTGTATTGCTCGCTTTGATTTGTTTTCTGGAAATATTTCAATTGTTTGTATTGCGTTTTATTTTTAAGCAATTAGCTTAATTGCTTCTTAGCGTTTTTTCTTTTCCACATTCTCTTCCACATTCTCTGTTTCAATTTACGTTGGTGTAATTTTGGAGTTGCTTGTTATTGTTTTTGATTAATATATTGGGCTGGAATCGGTTAATCCTATCCTCGTTATCAAAAAAAAAAAAAAAAATGATATGTACTGCGGAGAGGATTGTATTTTAAGTATGTATTTTCTCGGGTGAGGAGTTTTCTTATGGCGCTCCATTATCTGTTCTCGGTGTTTGCTGCTCTTGTTGGGAGGGCCTCTAGGAGGTAGTCGCAGCTTCGCTCATTCTCCCCAGGGCGGCTCGCGTTCAGGGGCGTTTGTTTGATTGGATGCGTGTCGATGTTTTCAGATGCCGATTCGGATTGCCTTTGCTTTTTATTCTGTATATTTCGGATTTGTGTTAGATATAGCGTCGTTTATCTTTATTGTTTTACAGCTTGTAAGACCTCCCTATTGTATTTAATTTATTATTATTTATGCATGGCTGGAGTCTTTAGACTCTATCCGTTCCATCAAAAAAAAAAAGTATGTACTTGGATTTGCATTTCTGGGTTTGTACCATATTTCGTAAAAAGATTATTACTGATTTTTTGATAAATGATTATTACTGATACAATAATGGATTTAACCACCGATTGCTATAATAATAATAAAAGTACAATCTTTGAGCTAAATTATTGCCCAGTACAATCTTTGAGCTAAATTATTGCCCTGCCTACATTTTTATACACGTGATGCACGCAGTTATAGATCAAGTACTGTTTATACTTAATAGTCAATTACAGTATTAAGATAAGAGTTTAGTAAGGATTGGATGCTCCCTCGATAAGATTCTTGATAGTTTAGTAAGGATTGGATGCTCCCTCGATAAGATTCTTGATGTAACATCCATCTCTTTCTCATGCTCCTACTCCTTTCCTTATTTAAAAATCAACCACCTAATTAGCATCCATCTCTTCAGCAAGGGCGTCTTTGGGTGCAGATAGATGAGCGAATATTCTTAAAAGGGGATAGATAGACTATCAGACTGGAGAAGTGGCCTGTTAAGTTTAAACAGTTTAACCGTGTTCACTTTGGGTTGAAAGACTCGATACAAGATGAAATACTTCGCTGTGTACTTGTAAATGTGTGTGTGCATGTGTGTGTGCGGGGGGGAGGATTATATTCTCACCATATGAATAATATTATGTGTAATATTATTATATGAGTAACACATGTGTTATTATATGAGTAACACGTGTGTTACACGTACTAATTGTATAGATATCGGAACGCAGGTTGAGTGGGTTGAGAACCCAGAACCAAAACCAGTATTTATCCTATAAATATTGGCTTGTGATAGCAGTCTAGGTATTCCAAATTGATATCAAGGGTAAATATCTCAAGCACCTAAGCCTAGATATTAACCCTAATTTCTATTGCTATAATCTTTCATGATCTCTAACAATCTTGATATATTCTAATTAATTTTGAGATTAAGAGAGTTACTTGGAATTGGTCGATTGTTGGACTCCAATGCTGTCGCCGACGCCCGCCGTCGCGAGCGCTGCCACCGCGAGCGTCGCCGTTATGAGCGTTGCCGTCGCGAGCGCCAATGCTCCCCACGGCCAGTCGCTGCCCCGATCCTCCTCCTTCTCCTCTTTCCCAGTCGAAATTTAGGGCTTGTTCGAATTGGGGTTTTAGGAATGGAGAAGGAGAAGCGAAAATTTGGACATGAGAGTTTTGAAGGAGAGATCTGTTCGTCGGAATCCAATCGCCGCCGCCGATGGGTGCGCCTCCGTCGCCGTCGCCCGCCTCCACCGCCGTCGCCGTGCATCGACACCTCCTGGCGTCACCATCGCCAACGGTTTCCCCTGCCGTCGCTGATCACAAACCCAAGCATCTGGGTTTCGGGTCTGCTACTTCTTCCTCATCGATGTAGATGGGTTCTATTCGTCAGATCCATAACAGGGAACCCGAAACAGAGTGACCTCATTGGCTTTTGATTGATGTTTGCTGTTTGGCTCTCTAGTTGCTGTTTGGTGTATGGACTGTTGGAGCAGATCCAATCCAACAGCTGCTCTATTGGTTGGAGATTGTTGTTTGGTGTTTGGACTGTTGAAGTAGATCCAGATTCAGATCCGTCAAAAGGAATCAGACCTGGATCAGATCTAAATTAAAGATCAGTCAAAAGAAATTGTTGCTAGTTATCCATTTAAGAAGTTTAAGTAACTCTCTAATTCTGTTATGCGACTATCGAGCTATAATGCACTGTAGCTCATAACTCACTCTATAATAGTAAGAGGAGTATATTAAGGCTGAAAGAAGCCTAGTTGAACTTTCTCATAAATAAAGTACAAATTAAATAAAATATGGCTAATGCTCTTGCTAAGAGACTTGAAAGCGATCTAATTATCAAAATTGTAGGGAAAATGGAGTTAACAGCTATTGAGTCAAAGCTTTAACATCCTAATTGTTTTGAAATTTAGAATCCAATTGGAGCCATAGAGAAGTTCAAACTTAAGCATCAATTTTAGGCAGTTGACATGTTTTAGATAATTTTGATGATTCCACATAAATTTTACAAATATATAATGTCATTCCAATTTTGATGGTATTATATATCTAGAGAATTAACTTAGAATAATCATATTATTCCAATACGAAATATGAAAACTTGTCGATGTGTTTCCAATGTTTAGAATGTCGTTATATCATTCCAATTTTGATGATATATCGCTTTTATGGATTCTTGTTTCATTCCAATTTTGATGATTTAGAATTAACTATAATTGATTTGACTGTTCTATCATTCCAATATGAAATATAGTATAGTTCTTGTGTAGAAACTATAATAGTTCTTGTTCTTTATTTAGTTAAAGAAACTTGATTATGATACTTGTGTTACATTTTTGTTAAGCTAATTATGAATTGTACTAAGTTCTTTTGTGGAACTAGATACTTTGTGAAATTCATTGGAATTCTTAGAGATGTGTCTCTTGATATTCTTGTTTTTAATAAGCTAGCAAAGATGGAGTTGAATCTGTCAACATAGATTTCAAAATAATGATTTGCTCAAAATAGAGGAGAAAACATAAAACAGTGTGTAAGGATAGAGTTTCAGTTTATTTCTGTCGAGAGTCACTTGCTTGGTAAAACTTCTGTTGAGTTTAAGACCCTTGTGTTCATTAAGCTTAAAACTCTTATTTTGTTCTTGAAGTTTATTTGCTTTGTTTGATTTTGAAACTATGACAGATTATTCCAGTTGGTTTAGTCATTGTGAACTATTCTATTGTGATATAGTTTGAGAGTTATTTAATTATTTTGGTTTAGTTTTTTTGAGATATTCGGATTTATAATTGATTTAGTTCTTATGAACTGTACATTGAGTGATGCATTTCTTCTATTTTAAGACTGCTATCAGCCAGTCAGTTTCATATTGAACTGATGAGATAATCCAGTACGTTTATATATTGAGAAAATATGAGGATATTGTTGGATATATAGGTATATTCTCACTATATGAATAATATTATGTGTAATATTATTCTGTTAGTAACACGTGTGTTACACATACTAATTGTATAGATATCGGAACGCGGGTTGAGTGGGTTGAGAACCCAGTAGCCAAACCAGTATTTATCCTCTAAATACTGACTTGTGATAGTAGTCTAGGTATTCCAATTCTGATACCTAATGTAAATATCACCTTAGTCTAGTATTAACCTTAATTTCTATTGCTATAATCTCTCATAATCTCTTACAGCTCATACCACCTCCTATGAGGCATCGACGTGCATACAAGCCAAAATACAAGTTTGTTATATATTTCTTTGTTAAGTTTATTCTTGGCAATGGTATTAAAAGTAGTAGCATTGCTAAGAAACTAATAGAACAATGTGAAGAAAACAAACAAGTTTGGTACAGTTTTTTTTTTTTTTTTATTTTTTTTATTTTTTTATTTTTATGATAACAGTATGGAATCCGAACGGATTCCACCCAACCAAAACATATATATATAAACTAGAACCAGAGAGTACAACCAGACAAAAGCTCTACTTGGTGCAAAAGAAACAATAAAGCTTCGAAACAAAAAGGCACCAGTAGGCTAAGAGTTTAAACAGAGTATCACATAGTAACAGAACAAAAGAGACAATAGCCTAAGGGTCAATAACAATGATAGGGCTACCATCATGACTAACACCACGTTCATACGCAGACTGATAAGATGACACCAGCAGGTTCCCCGTAATGTATTCTTGATCATGAGCCGACATAGCAGATATGGAATCTAATGTAGAAGAAATAGGGTCAACCTCCATATGGTCATTCTCACGAACAGGAGCAGCAAAAGGGTTATCAGAGTCAGCAAAAGGGAAGTCCTCCGACACAATCCTAGACGCAGCAGCAGGAGGAGCTTCAAGAGCAACACCAGAAGAGTCATTAACCTAAAAAATGTCCACAAAAACAGCTTCAGGAGGGGTATTGTTCAAAGGGGCATCATCAGGAAAAGTCACAGCAGGGGTTTGGTACAGTTTCATTAAGTACGATCTCTCCAAATAATGTAAACATTAAAACTAACTAAACAAGAAGAAACCACTCCGTAAGATTCAAGATGACTCCTTACTCGAATAATGAATGTATTAGTGCCCTTGCCACAAATGGCAGGACCAACATTTATCAATTTGTCCCGATTTAACTTCGAATAGATGATGACACTCCGAACTTCTAGTTTATGATAGGTAGTTAGTGATAGTTGAGAATCGAGAGAAGGTTAGTTTTGTTTATTGAGATTATTATGAGCCATAAATTAAATTTTGCAAATCTCTAATCTCTAATATTATAATGGAAGAGTTAAAGTTGTCATTTGTAGACAACCTGTAATTTGTAGACATCCATTCAACCATCTAATCTCAACTATTCATTTTTAAGTAGGAATTATATAAACCATTTATTTACTCAACTGTTGTTAGTTAACATAATACACTCAAAGTTTAAATTTATTTTCGACATAATTATTTACAAAAGTGTTACTCATATAGAATTAAAGTTTGTGCCACTAGGGATAATATGTAAATAGTATATGATGAGTAAAAGGATGTCTCAAGTTCGATGTCATCTTATTATTTATTATATTAAACTTTTTTAATTAGAACATGTATCGCACGTGCAGATTACTAGTATTATTATATCCCAAAGGTAAACATAAATAAGGTCGATCCCATTGCACTTGCTGCCGTAGCAATGATTCGAGGGAAAGAAGACAAAAAAAATCTCATGGGCAAGAACTTGAACAGATTTATCCATATTTGTTCTCTTCTCGTCACATTCATGACACAATTAGAATGTTTAAGTAGTGCAACTGATCCAACAAACAAGTCAAAATTGTCCGATTAATTAAAAAAATGGGGGTACCAATGGCAGCTCAGCTAGGAGACTGTTAGACTGAAGAAAGTTGGTCTTCATCGTTATATGGCTTCGACCAAGCCGGCTGGCTTTTTCTTCGCAAGAATACTAATTAGTTAGCGAGCCGATCAAGAAAACGTGTTTGATACATGTGCAGAGAAATGGAGGTAATTAAGATAATCATTGAACTTTGATTAGAGCAGGCAGACTTTTTGTGGAAATGAATGCACCCTGCGACATAAAGCAAGCACAGAAACTGGCTTCATTGTGTAGAAGCCAAGCACACTGTATTTTCTTGTTCTGAATTATTCCCAAAATTTCTCGAAAGGGACAAAGTCTGTCTATATATAGCATGATAGCTACATAGAAAACAGAGGAGAAATTTGGGTGCTTAATTATATATATAGGATAAGAAATGAGCAGTTGTTAAGTAAGAGGATAGAGATGAGCAATTTGTGGATTACATTTGTTTGAAGGGATGTGGATAGCGAGAGACAGACAATTGTATGGTACCTGATCACCCCACGCATTGTCTTTGGCTGCTGGGTAGACGAAACAGTGCGTGTGTGATTGTGATATTGTTCGGTAATTTAATTTAATTTAATTTAATTCATTTTATTTTATTTTTTTAACAAGGCCTACAACGCTACTCCACGGCCTTACAAGCACACACATTTTATTATTCCATAATAAGGGATTATTGCAGGCAGAGACTGGGTATTCAATTTAGTTATCGTAATAATGTATTGGAATACTAGTAAGAGAAAACTTGTAGGAAATGTTGGCGTTCTATCAGCCACAAATAGTATTGTATATAGTTTTGTAGCAAATATTTCAAGAGTGTGCTAGTTAACAATTTTGGCGTTCTACGAATAGTATAGTCTTGCGAAGAATCAATCCACCTATAACTCTCTGATTCTAGTTTTTTTTGTTGTTTAAATGAGAAAATTATTAGTTTTCTCACATGCTAATCATTTGACTACGTTGCATGCAAAAATCGGTATAGGAGAAACAGGTGAAAGAGTGATTTGGATATGACAGTAGACGGCCTCCAAAATTACTGTCAGTAATATGTTTGTTCTTCGGCGTAGTTTTAGAGAAGAGAGAGTGATTCAACTATTTCTTAAGTGGATGGAGGTATTCATACGAAGATGGTTAAGCTGTAAGATCTATTGGAATTCTAACAATCATATCGTACCCAAAATTAACATTAACTCTCTATGATTGTTTTTTTTGATAACACGGATAGAGCCTTACGAGCCTTACGGCTCCAGCCAAAAATTAATAGCAATAAAAAGAGTATCATACAACGATCAATTTTACAAGGTGTAAAACTAGGGAACAATAAAAAACAGCAGCTATACAACAGAGAATAAATGCAAGCACAATAAGAACACAGCTGAAACAACTAGCCAAGCGACAAACAGAACGACAAGAACACCCTCCGATCACAGCCGACCTGAAGCAGGAAAGGCAGCTACAGGAGGCCCAACTCCATCACCGAGAGGCGCACACCAAAAAACAGAGGCGAACCCAACAACAAAACCGCAACCGAAGTTAACATCACCCACAAGAAGACAAGCGACATTCACTGCAACAAACACAGAAAAACGAAACAAACAAACAACAAAATAGCCAGAGCGGCGAAGGGCCTAACCCCGAACTCAGATAACGAAAAGAAATAACCAGAGTAGAAAAAAAAGATAACTGCAGCCACCTCACTGCATCGCAGTCAAAAGCAGACCGCTAAATAGAGAACAACTGAGAAGCTCAGGATCACAAGAAACGAACGGCGGGAGAAATAACCACACCAGTTACAACAATAAAAAGACCAAAACAGGGTAGAGATCCTGTAACATAAAGGTATATACCAAGATAAAAGAGGAGCAGTAAACACACAGCCCAAGCAGTGGACAACTACCAAAAGCACAGAAAAGAGACAAACGGAAAAGATGAGTAGTAGACAAAACATAGCCCAAGCAGCAAAAAATATCGATACAAATACAGAAAGCCATCAGAGCTGGCCTCCCCATACCCAGGCTTCAAGTAGCAATCCTAAAAGCCACCCAAAAAATCGCCAAAATAACGAAACTAAACTTGGAGACTAAAACCGACAGCCTCACCCCTGCAAGATAAGCAAAAGGCGACGAAATTAGGGAATATCAATATTCAAAAGAGTAGCAGTAGTGAAGACAGAACATAAATAATTAGTAGCCTTGTCAAGCCTATCAAGGCTTAACCGGTTGACTTTGTGAAGGGGAAGAGCGGAAGGCCAATGCTTAGAGAAAAAAATAAACTCATCAACAATAGTATCAATAGGCTTAACAGAATTATTAAAAATGCGATTATTTCTTTCTTTCCAAATAACCCAAATAATTGCCATAGTGGAGAGAATCCAGGACTTGCAAAACTTTTTACACACTAACTGACAGTTCCAGATATTTAGGAAGGAGGTGGGAAGAGAGGGAATCTGCCATGCCATAAGATAGATCCGCCATAAAGGTCTGGTAAAAATGCATTGTAAAAACAAATGGTCAAAGTCTTCGTGACTATGAAAACACAAAGAACATAACTGACCTGTAGCTAGATTCCTCTTATTGAGGACATCAACAATAAGGAGTCTATTGTTAATAGCGAGCCAATACAGGATATTAGCCTTAAGCAGAGCACAGCAACTTCAAATGCTTTTAGCATAAGGAGAGTATACACCTCCGTGGTTGAGAAAGTTATAAAATGATTTAACGGAAAAGGAACCAGAATTGGTCCAACGCTAAATAAAATCTTCTTTGGGTTGCCAAGCATAGCTGTTTAAGAGCGAAATGAGGTGAAGGAAGTCCGGCTCAAGAGAAGGGGGGGGGGGGAATCACTTGAGAACGGAATAAACTACTCTCTGTTATTGTTATGGACTATAAGATTGTCCGACACTTTTGCAGCAGGGTTGAGAGCGACACAGAAGAGAGCCGGATAAACTGAAGCCAACTTTAGATTGCCTATCCAAAGGTCAGTCCAGAACTTGGACTTAGAACCATCAGCACAAACATAAAAAATACTACAATGAAAGGGGTCAATAACTTTCCACACCCCTTTCCAAAATGACGATGCTCTAGACGAAAGAGAGGGGCGAAACTCCAAACCCTCTGACGTCAGAAGCATATGTTAGAAATCAGACGGGCCCAGGGAAGTTGCTCTTCCTTAAGCATTCTCCATAACCATTTAGCCAATAACGGTAAGTTTTGATTTCTAAGATTGGGGACACCCAAACCTCCAGCTGCCTTAGAAGAACTGACCAACTTCTAGTTACAGAGATGAGTTCCAGCTGTATATATGTCAGAGTTATAACAGAAGAAATTTCTTCTGATTTGGTCAATCATGTTGATAACCCAAAAATGAACGTAGAAAAAGGACATTATATATAAGGGAATAGAAGTGAGTACCGCATTCACCAGAATCAATCTGCCTCCTCTAGAAAGGTTTTTTTCCATCCACACATTAAGTCTGGACTCAACTTTATCAATCATCGGAAGCCAGTCCGATTTGTGCAGCTTGCCCCATCTCAAAGGAATCCCAAGATACTTAATCGGGAACGAATACGCATTACAATTGAAAAATTAGGCAATCTCTAATTGACAGTTGTTAGTACCTCCAAGCCAAAGAATCGAAGATTTGTGGAAATTAATCGATAAACCTGACGCACTTTCAAAGATATAAAGAAGGAGTTTAAGGTTACGAAGGGTACACCCGTTGGGTTTGGCAAAGATAATAGTGTCACTAGCATATTGTAAGTTGAGGACTCCTCGGAAGCTGTGGGAACCGCCAAGTCCTTCAATGACATTAGCATCCCAGGCGTTCTTCAGCAATTTACTGAAGACATCTACCACAAGAGTGAACAGGAGAGAGGAGATAGGGTCACCCTGATGAAGGCCGCACTTACACTTGAATTAATTGGCTTCCGATCCGTTAAGGAGAATGGACGAAGTGCCAGCAAAGAGGCTGGACTTAATCCAAGCTATCCACTTTGGACCGAAACCCCTATGGAGAAGAATATCAAAAAGAAAGTCCCAGCTCATTTTATCGTAAGGCTTTTCAAAATCTAATTTTAACCTTATCCCCTTAGAGTTGGATTTATGGCATTGAGAGATAATTTCTTGGGCTGACGCCACAGAATCAAGAATAAAACAATTTTAATAAAACTCGACTGGGTGGGATCAATAAGGGGGGAAATGACTAGGCTCAGGCGTTTAGAAAGAACTTTCATAATGATCTTGAACGTAGTATTTAGGAGACTAATCGGTCGAAAATTAGAAATAGAATTCGCACCGATAATTTTGGGAATGAGGACAATGTGAGCGTAATTAATACGATCAAAGGAAATGGATCCCTGGTGGAGATTAGCGAACATATCTAAGAGATCATCTTTAAGATAATCCCAGAACTTTTGGGAAAAGAAGGAAGGAAAGCCATCAGGGCCTGGTGCAGAATTACTTTTTAATGAGAAAATAGCAGATTTAATCTCCTCTAGAGAAAATGGAGCCTTCAAGCTAGTCAAATCGTGAGATTCCTGACCTAAAGCTGCGTCCAATCAAGATGAATGGAACGGGATTGAGAAGAGTCAAGAAGGTTTTTATAGAACTGAAGAAAGGTCGCGTGTAGGTCAGAATCAGAGTGCAACTCAACACCTTCGTTAATTATGACAGAGATACGATTGCACCATTGGCGGTGCGAAGCAAAATTATCGAAGAAGGCGGTGTTCCCGTCACCCTCTTTGAGCCAGCGGACTTTGGCCCGCTGCGCCCATTTGATATGATCATTATGAAGAATAGAAGCAAATTCCCTTTTGCAAGAGCTCCTATCGTTACGAAACGAATCAGAAATCGGACCAAGCTCTTCTAGCTTATCGATGGCTTCAATAGTGGAAAGGAAAATGAGTTTAAGGTCATTGGTGTAGGCAAATCTTTCTTTGTGCCAGATCTTGCAACCATATTTAATAGCGTGCAGCTTAAGCAGAAGCAGTATACGACCTAATCCGTGAGACCCCGTAACAGAGGAGAGACATTCGGAAATAAGATTCACAAAGACCTGATCTTGCATCCAGAACTTTTCAAAGCAGAATTTGAACGACTTAGAGAAGTAATAGTTAGTGTAAAGAGCAATGGGAACGTGATCTGAAGACGGATTAGGCATAGCACAAGTGAAGGAGTTGTGGAAAAAGGATATCCACTAATTAGAGACAAGGAAGCGATCGAGTTTGGTCAATGTCGGAGATAGGTTCATATTAGACCAAGTAAAGGATCTACCATTAAGAGGCATGTCAGACAAGTTGAGAGAACGAATACACTCGTTAAAATGGGAGGAGTCCAAACCATACGTGGCACTCCCAGATCTTTCATAGGAGAATCTGGTAACATTAAAATCTCCACAAAAGAGCCAAAACTCGTGAATACTGTTATGGAAGAAATTAAACTCATTCCAAAAAGGTTGCGTCCATCGGCAGAAGATGGACCGTACATGGAGACAGCTGTGAGTCCACAGTTGAATTCATGCCAATAGAGACAAACTTTAAGAAAAAACATTAGACGATGAACCGATATCACGGAAAATCGAGATTCCTTGAAACCAAAAAGGATACCCCCACGTGTATCAGTTGCATTAAGAGGAATCCAATTGGTGATCAGAGATCCACCAATGGCTCGAAGGAGAGCGGGGGAAGTAGAGTCCAGCTTAGATTCCTGAATGGAGATCATATCACAATGAGAAGAAGAGATAAAGTGAAGAAGAGCTTGTTGCTTGGACGGGCAACGAAGACCCCGAATGTTCCAAGAGAGACTAATCATGAGCACGATTGAACTCAGAAGCTCTCGAAATTTCACATCTGAGTATGGTCTCAAAATCCACAATGTGGCTAGAGTTCATCGCAAACCCCATACTAGTCGCAAGATCAATTATGTCAGGATTTGACAGAGTCGAAGTGAACTTGGTAGAAGGAGGCAAGGGGATGACAACTTCGAACTTGGAACTAACAACTCTCTATGATTGTTGATTCAAAAAATTCTCCATGATTCAGACAAACATTAACACTTGGGATTTTGGCTAGCACAGTATTTTATAGTGATTCTGGCTAGTCTCTTCATTGATGGAAAATCTGTTATTTGCTCCTTGAGCTCGGGATTTCAAATCCGAATTTCTGGATACAAGTTTTGACATGAGCATACTGGAAAGCTGACTGTTATATATAGTAGCTCCAATGAACACATAAGAAAAAGAAAGCTATAATTTTCAGTTGTCAAAACCCAGTAGTACTCAATTATCCAAAGGGCTAATTGGTGCTAAAAAGAAAAAAATTTAATTCCGATAAAAATTAATTGAATAAAAGAATGAAAGAATTTGGGATGGACTACAATGAATCTGTTTGTACATCCTGTCTACAAATCAATGGAGATTGCCTCCTCAATTTTGAAGACTAGCTAGCTCTCCGTTCTCTTCCTCCCTCCTACTATATCATCAATTTGTCGAGAAATTAATCCGAAATTAATCCTCTCTCTCTCTCTCTCTCTCTCTCTCTCTCTCTAATCCTCTCTCTCTCTCTCTCTCTCTATATATATATATATTCACAATCGGCTTTTTTGTTGAGAGAGTCTGTGAATAAACTCCTCCAAAGCTTCTCTCATCCATAAATCACGACACCCTTCCCTGGCTTGCGCAACAGTAACCCACCTCCTCTTCCGCACATCCATTTCGGACCAGTAAGCTAACTCCGTCGTCACATTCAAAGGAAACATAATCCCCTCGTACAACACACCATATCTTTTGCTTTTGTAAAACCACTTTCCAAGACTATCCTCGAGTTTCCCTTGAACCCCAGCTTCTTCCACTGCCTCTCTTTCTGCCGCCTCCTCCTCACTTTCATCAGACTCCCACCCTCCCTTGGGGAACAACATCATGCTCTTGTTATTCTTCTGCGACGTGATAACCAGAACCTCTATTTCATTATCACTGTTTACTTTATACGGAATGCATCCAACAACCATGCGCCCTCCGTTGCAGTTGTAGCGCTGTAACTGCCTGCCCTGTCTGGAAACCAAGCACACCATCTTTCGTCTCAAAATGATGGCTATAAAATCAATATTTTTTTTTTCCTTTTTTCTTTTTTTCTTTTTTAGAGATGTAAGGAGAAGAAGAGAGAAGAGATCGATGGGGTTGTAATATTGGGATGGATGTAGGATGGGGATCGAGGGGGTTTATATAAGAGGGTCGATCGAGACAAGATAAGTTTTTGGAATACGTAGTGGATGGAGATGTCGATGGAAACAGGTAGTTTGTCTGTGGTGTCAACTCGTTGTGGTGCAGGCGGTCTGGTAGACCCAAAGGAGCGCGTGGGAATCTGGGGATGTTAATTATTCACTGATTTGATACAAGTCTTAAACTAATTAATATAAGTAGTTTTCCAGACATCTTTATTTAAAAAAAAAAAAAAAAAAAAATTAGCCTCTGCGCTTATGACAGTTAGTATAGCCTATACTCTAATAGAACTATAATCTATTAGAGTATAGTTCTATGACAGTTAGTCTGTGATTGTCAAAATAAATGACAAAATGCATATTAACATATAGCATTTCTATTATATGCTGCAGTCGTCCAATGCTATTTTATAGTAATTTAAGATAAAAAATTACTAGACGGACTTTGAAGTTGCGTCGGAAGGGCGAAATAAACTATTTAATTAATTTTTTAATGTTAGACGAAAAGTGAAGTTGCGTCGGAAGAAAAAAAAATCAGAAAAGTGACAGACGCAAAGCGAAGTTGCGTCCCACGGTTGTTCGAATATTTTTTGAATTATTTTTGAAATTTTTAGTATTTAAAATCAATTTTTAGTTGAAATATATATATATATATATATATATATATATATATATATATATATATATATATATATAAATTAATGCCCCCCTACTGGACGCAAAGTGAGTTGCGTCCAGTGGGGGGATGATTTTTTTTTTTTTTTTTAATTACGTTTTATTATATAAAAAAATTAGTGAGCGAATCAAAGTGAAGTTGCGTTGGAGAATTAAAAAATAATTTTTTTTTTCGTGAGACGGAAAGTGAAGTTGCGTCATGTATAGTATGCATTTCTCTCAAATCCACTCTCATTTAAAGCAATTTACTGTAGCTATTTATGCATAAAGCAAACGATTGCAGCTGACCGTTTGCTATAAAATATATTTTATGTATAAATAGCACACTAATGTGGATGCTCTTAGAAAATATTTGTATTTGTGGGAGTCGACTGTCGAGTATCATTTCTTGTGAGTTGATGGCCTTTTTATATTCTACTAGTAATCCGCACGTGCAATGCACGTTTTATGGGTTAGAACGTGCAATTTGCACTTGGGATATGCACGTACAATGCACGAATTCGATGGAGGGAGAGGAAGAGATGGTTTCGATTTTTGAGGGAACAAAATTTTATAAAGACTTTAAATGTGAAGTGAAAATTACAGAATTAACCACATATACTTTTTTTAGCTTTTTATGTATATGAGGACATGATAGTAAAAAGCCGTCAAAATAAGGCTTTGATTAATAATAGTATAGATATTATGAAAGACCCTCGGTTAGGAGAATTTTTTTTTCAAAGTTATGGAGTTTGATTGTTCTAATGTCATGTAAGAGACCTGACAGGCTGTGCTAAATTAAAACTTCAAATTTGAATTGTATTTGTGTTCTAACATGTATGAATTCTATCATATCTAATACCTCATTTAGTCATTAATATTTTATAAGGCCCTTTGTCTTTTAGAAGCTTTCAAGCGGTTTAAATTTTGTATACATACATGTTTCTTATCAGGCTGCGGTGATGGGTGTCTTTGGATTACTCTTCTTTTATTCTGGTTCTGTTTGTACTGGCGACTTGGGTTTAATTTATCTCCCTCTACTATCCCTTTTTCTGCTTAATCTGGTGTTTATCACTTCTCTTCTCTGCTATATTATTGTGCTTGTTGCTGTTTGCTGTGATTGGTTTTCTGTTTGCTTTATTTTCTGTCTGTGCTGTTAATTTCTGTTTGTTGTGTTGATTGCCTTCGATTGTGTTTTGTTGTGTGAGCATCATCTCTTCGTTCGGCCATTGGCCTTGGCGTTCAAGGTCACGCCCTGGTATTGCTTTGTCTGGTTGTTTGAGAGTGGGATTCGTTCCCAGCTATAGGTTTGGGTGTCGCGCGTTGGGTGTATTTGCATTGCTCTCGTGGAGGAGCTCTTTTTCATCGACACCCAGCTCCTTTCCCTTCGGCACTGAGCCGTTAGCATCTGGGTATTATTCTGCTTTTCATTTACCTTTGGTGCTTCCCTGCTTGGCGTATTTGTTGTTATGCTCCCTGCTTCTCGGTGGTTTGGGAGGCTGGGCCCTAGTTGGCATTGCTTCTCTTATGATCAGTGTGAGTCTACTCCCACCTCGAGTCCGCCTCCGGCTTGCCGTCATTTTGAGCAGCTACGGGGGAATTTTGGGGGAGTATTGATCTTGCGGCTTCTCTCCTGCGAGCATCTTTTTCGGAAGTATTGTTTTCTTACTTGTATTCTCTGTTTGTAGTATTCATATGACTAGCTGTACATTATCATTCCTTACTGTATCCTTTGTTTTACCGCTGGTAAAACCATACTTGTAAACTATTATTTATTTATTTGATCTGTTGGCTGGAGTCCTTGGACTCTATCCGTTACATCAAAAAAAAAAAAAATTGTATACATACATCTTTTCACTATCCCAAATAAATAATAAATAAATAAAAAAACATACATCTTAGGACATATATGAACACCCTTGTACACTGTCCATATGCAGCCTCCATGACTCCAATTCTATATGAGAGAATTTACCTCCTATAAGAAATGAGGCATCCTTTCCTCATGACAAATATCTTATTGTGGGGAAACAAAGTTAACTAATTATTTACTGTATAAATTTACAACCTCTAAGAGCATTTGTAGTAGTTTGCTAAATATCGATAATATGCATATTTGGCTCAAAAACGAGCTGTACTCGTTTGCCAAATTTTCATATTATCCATATTTCGCTACAGTCGTTTGCTATAAATGAGAATGAATTTGAGATTTATCCATATATGAGCGACGGCACTCGAAGTGTCGTGTATAAAAAAAACTAATATTTTTTTCGTCGGACGGCCCTTGAATTTTTTTTTTCAATTAAAAAAAACCCCAAAAGGCTTAAATCCCTTGGACTGCACTTCATGTGCCGTCCCTTGCCTCCGCATATCTTGGACGGCACTTCATGTGCCATCCGGAGATTTCTGTAATTTTTGATTTTTTTTGTAATTTTTGAAATATTTTTGTAATTTTGTATTTGTTTTTACAATTTCTGAAATATTTTTGTAATTTTTTGTAATTTTTTCGTAATTTGTAAAATATTTTTGTACGTTTTTATAAATTTATTGCAATTTTTTATTTGCACTCCAAAGGCAAATTTTTATAGTTGAATGACGTTAATCCCTCGGACGGCACATTCCCTTGGATTTATTCATAAAATTAGCTTTTAGACGACTGTAGCAAAATTTTTTTTGCTATTTCTATATATGCATATATGCATATTTTTTTTCCCAACGACTATAGATGCACTAACAATTGGTCTCTAGAAATCGGAGCTAGGTTGTTGCATTCTCATTCAATTACACTTCTCTGAATTCTATTTGCAAAGAACTTTTTTATTCCTTTCTTTTTATCAAACAAGAAAATATTAAGTTGTGCTACTTTCATATCCTTAAGAAGGAGGTGATATATGTGAAACATTTTTACATTAATTGCTTATGGAAATAACTTCTTTGAGTCTATTGTCGTGGAGGATTGAGCACAAAGTCGTACCTGGTGTTAACAGTGATTCAATAGGTAGCTAATATATTTTTCATTGTTACTTCAAGTGTGTATTATGTTATGTGTATTTTTCTCTTTTAGGTGACAAATAATAATCTGTACGTGCGTGCGATGTATGTTTTAATAATTTTTTTTATATTTAAGTAAATACTAAGATGCAATCTGGCCTCAAACCTGTGATCTCCTTATACTTAACACATATTCTTTACAAATCACCAATACTGGCACCGACTTTTATTTTATATGAGTGACACTTTTGTAAATAATTATGTCGTAAATAAATTTAAACTTTGATGATATTAAGATAACTAACAACTATTGAGTAAATGAATGGTTAATATAACTCCAACTTAAAAATTAATAGTTGAGATTAGATTGTTGGTTGAATGGTTGTTTACAAATTACAGGTTTTCTACAAATGAAAATCCCAACTTTCCCGTTACAATATTAGAGGTTAAAGATTGATTTACCCAACTTAACCAGAAAACAATGTGTCACATCAAATTTAAAGTGAAACGAAGAAAAATATTGTGGTCCATACTCTTTATGGGGTGTGGTTTCTGGGAATATCTAGATAGAATATGATGTAATTCTATTTAAGTTGGATGTTCTCCAAGTGTACATCAACTATTTCAAACTAATAATTTACACGAGCGATGCACGTCTTAATAAATTTAATTTTATAAAAGTCAAAATTCAGATATAGTATAAGTTTGAACCTAAAACATTCTTTATATTAGTTATGTACGTGTGTTGCACATGTTGGTAGATTTACAAATGACACTAAGGCTTTCTCCCATTATAGTATTAGAGATATTTGGATAAATTAATTTCCTAAAATAGTGGGATACAAATCTTTGAGGAATTTTCGGATTCCAAATATGGATTCGATTAAAATTCAAATTTAATTATAAAAAAGAGAGAGAAATAACAAACTGAGAGACATGTATCGAGATATTTGTTCATATTCAGATTAATAGCTTACACATGAATGAAGAGCTTTAAACATATGAATACAAATATTTGTTCATATTCAAATTAATAGCTTATACCTAGACAGGGCCGGCCCTGGGCCCGTGCAACCTGTGCGGTTGCATAGGGCCCACGATCGCATAGGGCCCACCAATGAGTGGCCCGTTGGACATCATATATAATTAATAGAGATTTTATTCCCTATTTTAGCACAAAAGTCAATTTGTTTGAGTGGTTAAGGTGATAGATTTTAAATCTAATGAGTGTAGGTTTGAACCCGGTTATTGATAATTTATTATTTTAATTATTAGTATTAAAATATTTAAAGAAGGTCCATTTTTTTTCTTTCCGCACGAGGCCCTATAAATTTCGGGACCGACCCTGTACCTAGATCAAGATATTCAAACGTATTTCCCAAAACAAAAAAAGGGCTTCAAACGCATCTCATACTATAGGCTAATTTATTGATTAAATAGGTAAAACATTTATACATATGTATATCACATTACATATAACTAGTATTATACACGTGCTATGCACGTGGAGAAATTTTTTTGGAAAAAATGAAAAAGGCAAAAGAAAAAAAGAAATGTACCAGCACGTCTGTTGCACGGTTTGGTAGATGGACAAATTACACTAAGGCCTTCTCCCATTATTATAGTAGTATTAAACGTGCGTTGCACGGATTGAGATATGAACAAATTATATTAAGGCCTTCTCCCATTATAGTTGTAGAGATATATCTTTAAAATTTGGATAGATATATCATGCAATTCGAAATGCCTAAAAAATAAATGACAGCCTTTGATCTTGACATAATAATCAATTAAGATTAAATTTTAATTTAGTATTGTTCTTTATTTAAAAATTCTAAATTTATATTAAAATTTGAATGGGATCATTTCTTTTCCTTTTTTTTTTTGACTGGCAAAAGATAGGGAGAACCTAGGGATGGCATTCGGGCTAACAGGGCCGGGCCGAACCGAAACCCGTGGTTTTTTACCTCGAGCCGGGCCGGGCCGAAACCCGCGGTTTTTTACCTCGGGTCGGGCTTTTGCCGAAACCCGCGGTTTTAACCTCAGGCCAGGGGTTTTGTGGGCCGGGCTGGCAGTAGTGGCGTGTCGGGCCGGGCCAGACCTTGGCAGGGAAATGCCGGCTTGGACCTGGCCCCTGGCGCTTGGCTCGGAGGCCGGGCCAGGCCAGGCCGGTTCGTTGCGGGTTTGCGGGTTAGACGGACTTTTGTTATTTTTTTCCTTTGAGTGTACAAAGATAGAAGGAAAGGAAAATAGTGAACCAATAAACAATTGGGTTGTACACATAGATACAAAAGAGATTCATAAATTAGATTATTTTTATGAATTACAAAGTTTCAAATTAATCAAATAGATAAGTAATATGCAAATCTGAAATCTGATTAAGTTACAATATAAAAATAAAAATAAAAATAACAATAAAAGAAAAAAACACCATCTAAAAATAAATTTGATAAAAAAAGTTATTAATTCTTTCAAAAATAAAATTACCTAAGCTCTTTCAGGATCGAACCCGCGACAAACCCAAACTCAATGAACTAATTTGCATGGACTAGGTAAGAAATCCAACCAAAAATATTATTTATTAAAATTTTGATAGTATATATATATATATAGGGAAATGATCGAGTGAGAACTCTTTTGGTGAGAACCACGTGAGAACTTTTGTTTGGGACATTAGTTGAAAGATCTGAACCGTTTATTTTGATCTACACGACTAAATTAGTCTATGAATGAGAAATCAAGTCATTTGAGATTCGTTTGCCCATGCATTGAAGTATTACAAATTGTGTGGCTGTAAAATCGTTATTTTTTATAGTGACATGATGCATGGACAAATGAATATCAAATGACTTGGTTTTATATTTCTAGACTAATTTAGTTAGGTTAAATAATGTGAACGGTTTAGATTATCCATAGGATGGATAGGCGTGGAGTTCTCACGATGCTTATCGTGAAAACGGTTCTCACCAGATCGCTACCCATATATATATATATGTGTGTGTGTGTGTGTGTGTGTGTGTGTGTGTGTGTGTGTGTGTGTGTGTGTGTGTGTGTGTGTAATTTAGACCATTTGAAGTAGAAAACTTTTAGTCCCACATTGGTGAGATTAGAGAAGTGAGGAGGTGGACTTGGCTATAAATAGCTAGGGTGAGGGTTGGTAAATTGAGTGATGAGTAGTGATCAGTTAATTTTGATGTATACTCTCGTTTTTATAAAATTGTGAAATATTTTACAGTGTATATATATATACTTTGCAGTATTAGCACACAAATCCAATTTTTTTTAAAAAAATTCTGAAAAATTCAAAATTGGCCAACGGCCCGCGGGCCAGCCCAGACCGGACCAGGCCGGTTCAATCAGGTCCCAGGCCTGGCCACGCCGGATTCGGGCTTTTAGGGGCAATTGGTGAACCAGACCGAACCGGGTCTATTGGGCGGGTTGGCCCCGGTTCAGCCTGGGTTTGGGCGGACCGGGCCGGGCTCGGGCTAGCCCGGCCCGAATGCCATCCCTAGGGGAACCCTACCTCAAGAACTTAATATATATATTAGAAAAGAAATAGAAAGCTATTACAAGCTACAAATTGTGGGATTGTACTAAGAGCTAAGCACTGCGAGTGCGCGAATTCAAGATGGCATAATGTTGAATCGTAGAGACGGTAGCGGAATATTGTCGTGCTCCTCTACTAGAGATAAAATTATGATCTCATCCCCCCCCCCCCCCCCCCCCCCCCATCGCACTCAACAAAGCTGCACTCAAAATAAAATCAACCCCCCATCAAAACCAGCACACATCATAAACCAGTAAAGTGATTAACATATACAAAACACGGAATAATATGAGCCCCCAAAATATCAAAGTACCAAGCTTGACTACTCTTGACTGCTTCATCACTGCAAAGTGGAGAGTCATGTCCGCATCTGAGTAGATCTCTAGCCCCTGCATCATCTAACTCCTTCAAGACCTTGGCCGTCTTCTTATAGCTTTCGCTGTTATCTTCATTTTTGCGGGAGGCTGCTGCCTTGATGGAGGAACTCAGATGTTTCATGAATGGCCTGGTACATGAGCTTTTAGATGCTGATTGACATTGCTTTCTGCATTTGCTAGTCTCTTCATCAAACCCGAGCGGAACAGAGTTCGAATTTGCACAAGATTTAGGCTTTGGTTTACGGGGGATTAAAGACTTAGTTTTGAAGCTAGTAGTACCAGCTCCACTAGTGCCTAAGCTGAACTGCATAGCTTGAGTGGTTTCAAGTTTTTCAATTTGTCTAACCACGGTCTTCTCAAGAGCAGACTCAACTGCCGGTTGAATCTCATTGTTAAGTGAAAGTAGGATGGTAACAACCCTCCCCTTCCAAACCATTTGCCGCACTTCCTCAATGGTTTTGTTATCATCAGAGCTGGCTGAGCTATTAGGGATATTATTTGATTCACTAGATTCAATTCCCAAATTGCCCTTCTGATAATCAGATGAAATCTTCACAATGGGAATAGCGTTGAAAATAAATTTTTCACCCACCTTGGCCCCCACGGAATCTGCTGCTAGCTTTGTGTGTGTGTGGGGGGGGGGGGGGGGGGGGGTTACAACCTTCCATACTTGATTCCGCGAGACCCGATATATTCACACAAAAAAAATCCCTGCCATCTATTCTTGATTTTGCATCCCCTGAGATTGCGTAAACAAATTGCATAACAATAAGATTCTTGCCAATGATTTTGCCCTTTCCTTTCGCATCACCAATGATTTCCTGAGATGGTGCCTAAACAACTTAGCCATAGGACCCCGCCGGGGATTCCCTGCGACGCTAGAATGAGGTAGGACCACTCCCCAACTTGAATAGCTGAACTTTGCCTTGGCAAACGTCCTCGACAGGAATGGGGTTTCCCAGAATAAGCACAGGGACTTCATGGATCTGAAGCTCCTTGGTCCATGGCTAGTCTTCGGGATGAGGGTAACATCTTCAACCTCTATTAGGACTAGAGCTTGGTCTCTTGAAACCACGTTCTTCATTTCGCCACTCATGGTGATGAACTTACCGAAGGGTTTCACCAGGTGTTCGAGGGAGAAACATTAATCCAGATATGGAAAGGTAACAGGGGAACATTAATCTAGATGAAACTGGGTTTAGGTTTCACTTTTTTGCTGTAGTCCATGAACCACGGCGAAAAAGTGGCATTGAAACCTGAGAACTGGAAGACTCCGTTAGCAATTGCCTTCTTGGCCTCCTCCTCTGAGGGGAATTGAACACGAAAAACCCCTTCGCTGACTCTCTTCAAGACCCACCATCCTGTTTGATGCTTCCAAGCGAAGTTGAGGGCACTCTCGACGGCCTGCCGTCTCTGGGCGAGTGTGCGGGTTGATCAAGTGGAGGAAGGCGCTTGCATGCAACCCAAGAAGTGCTGCAGTGATTTCTGAGTTGTGGGGGATTTCAGTGGCGAGGGTTTCTCGTTGGTTGTGGAGACGATAATCTCTAACTTTGTGGACGAGCTTACGGCAGTCGAAACAATGAATACCACTCTTCGGACAGTCCGCCGTCAGGTGGTCATTCTCACCATACTCCATTTTCTTCTTTGTGGGTTTAGGATCAGGGTTTTTAGGGTTACGATATGGGGTCGGTTTGGGAGGAAAAACATGCTTAGGGGAAAAAGAGGATTTAGTGGGGTAGGGAAGTTGAAGTGACGGTGGAGTGTAGGGGGGGGGTTGGTGTGGGTTCTGAGGTGGGCGTGGAAATTGAAGAGGGTGGAGGTGATAATGATGAAAGACGGAACGTGGAGCCATAATAACTTGAGTAAAAGATTTGCTCTTTTTTCAAGACAGCTAAATTCTCCTCTCTCACCACTCCTCTCATTTTTCCCAAGTTTATGTTTCCTTTGTCGTCAAGAGTTATTTAAAAATTTTATTATATTTCACGAAGGATAATTATCATATTGAACGCAGATGAATTGATTTGCAACATATCAACTGGGGAATATCCTCAATGCTTTTTTGTGCACTACTTTTAGTCTACTGCAATCCGACAAAATCATTGGTCCATCACATGAACTCCGAGAAATTCATACAAGAGGAAGAATGGGATTGAGTTAAATCAGATCATTTCTTAAAGCAATTGAAGATTTGAATCCCAATATTTAGAAGAATGATTTACCCAAAATTTTAAATTAATTACGCATGACAATCTAGATAGAATTATATCATGTTCTATCTGGATAGACCCTAATGCGCATCCAAATTTTATTATGCTATCTTTAATGAAGTATGATTTTCATACTCCCCATTTTTTTCAATAAAATAAGAATAACTGTATAAAAGAATTTCAAAAATTAAATTAAAAAAAAGAAAAAGAAAAAAGAGTACAGCTGTCACTAATCCTCAGACAACAGTGCAACAATTATTTCTGTTAACAGCTCATCAACTCTATCTTCCTTGTACAGTTGCATTCAAACAGTGGCTGAGCCGTATACATAACTACTATATTTTTTTGATGAATCGGATAGAGCCAAAAGGCTCCAGCCATCAAAAATATATTAATCAATAAAACAGTAATAATACAAACAGTCATCAAGGGTTTTACAAGAGGTAAAACAGAAATAAACGAATAAAAAAGAAATACAAAAACAAGTATCAACACTTAGGGCCAAATCACGGCAAAGAAACACCATCCCGAAACCATAGAGCATTGCAAAAGGCCCAGAGACACGAGCAAACGATCCAAGAAAACTGGAATAAAAACTCCCTCCACGACGACATCCAACTCCACTAGCAGTCTAGAGGGACTCTAGTGGCTAAACGGCGGAAAGACACTGCTAACACCGGGGATGTCAATGAGCAGGCGATACTCAACAGTGCCCTGGCTGAAAAGCTGACACGGATCCTGCTTTCCTCGCAATAAGGCGAGCGCTCACTCGAATCTTCGAAAGATCGAAAACTTTCTTTTTGTAACCGCGCTTGACAGGGGGATGGGCGGCACTTGCAGAAGGGTGCGAAAACGCCTCAAGGTCAGAAGAAAAAACATCTACAGAGATGGAACACAGGGGGGAACTGTGTCTGCTGGGAGCAACCGAAGAGATAGATGGGATGGTTTTGGAGGTGCCGGCCCAAAGGGGAAATGAAGTGCCATCAAAACAATTAGAATACTTGAGGGGAAGGGAGAGCAAGAAGAGTTTGAAAGCCCTTAGGACCTGATAGAGCCAGGACTGAGCCCCTAAAAGTTGATACCAAGAGTATAGGCATCCTGGAAAATGAAACGAGATCGCAGAACATAAGGGATAAGTGAACTTCAAAGTACAGGGATAGTTTTAGTACAGTGAAGGGTCCTTAAAATCAATAATAACTCTGTCAGAATGCACCGGGGGGTCAGAAGTGCTGGAATGAGGAGCAGACACCCTCGCACTACGAGACCACGAAAGATACAAGGAGTAGGATTTAAACCAGTCAGGATATATACCTAACCTCCCGAATAATGACGGAACCACTGAGACAGGTCGCAGGCGATCCTTGAAAGAGTCCCGGCGAGGGTTGGAAACAATGTTCGTTAAAACTTTACGGTCCTTAGAAAGGAAAGCAATATTAGGCCGAATAAGAGTGACTGGAAATGCGCGAGGAGAAGGACTAGATGGGGATGAATTCGACGCTGAACTTTCAGCCAAGACAGAGGAGTCGAGGTTCTGGCTCTCAACCCTACTGAGCTTACAAACCAAGCTATTCAGAAGCTTGAGCTTTAAGAGGGGGTAATTAAGGAAGGATAGGAGTTTGGCCGGTAAGGGATGACCTCTGGGCCATCCCAGAAGTTTTTGAAGGGAAAAGCAACGACTACGAGAGTGACCGAGCTTATCACAGAATAAATACTTTATTTTATTCATACAATCACGCTTAAGATGCTCAGGAAGGAGACACCTGAAGCAGACCCGATGAAGATCGGGCCTATAAGGTGAAGGGGAGTTAAAGCAATTGGGAGAACCCTGAGAGGGGTATATGAAATCCCAAGTAGAAGTAGAAACATCCCTCTGCGAATCCTGATCCGAAGCTGAACGATCAGAGCTCGCTACAGCCTTGATAAGATTCATAGAAGAGACCCTTCCAAGAATGGAAAAAAACTAAGCTCCAATAAAGGAGAGGGAGTGTATAGAGAAACCACTAACAGAATGGAAGCCAATAACTCTTCCACAAGAAAATCGATACCAGTGCTATAACAACACAGTGCCTCTCAAAGTAGAGAAACCGCACTCTCCAATCAGAAGAGCAAGATAGGAGAAAATAGAGAGAGAGAGATAGGATAGATAGAACGGTCAATCTATAAGAATATCTCAGTCAGTACACCGACATGAGCTGAAGAGTCGCTGGCAAAAAAGTCCCCAGGGAATGGGGAGCACAAAGCCAGCACTAACAATCAGATAGCCCGGAAGATTTAAACTATAAACGGAACACTACACAGCGCTAAGAATAATCAACAAAACAAAAGAAATGCTCCAGGGAACCAGCCACAAAATCAAGACTACCGAAAAAATACTAAAGATCAAAACTGCCAGAAACTTACAGAGCGCTGTTGAAACGGGGTGACTGGATCGCAGCTGGGGGGGGGGGGGGAGACTCCTGGCTGAAGAGCTTACACTAAAAGGGTACACCGGCGAACGGACGGAGGAGCAGCACCGCTCAGAGCTGGAGGAAGGCGAGTCGATGTTGAGCCGAAAAGGCCACTCGGATCTGGCCACCACCGAGATGGACAAAGGGAGCGCGAATGGGAAGAAGTGCCACGCTCTAAGCTCTGAAGGAGAGGAAGAAGAGCAACGACTCAAAAACGAAAAGGCTGAGATGGGTTGGCAGGTAATGGGGAGCTCAACAATGTTGATTGAAAGGCGAAAGCAAGGAGGGAGGATCGACGGGATCTGGGGAGAGAAGATGCCGAGGAAGAAGGGAATTTTGAATTTTGAATCGCCTCAGTCGTATTTCCAAAATTCTTACTTTGTAATGATATCGTATACATAACTACTATAGAGAATTAAAATTGACAAACTTTGGTTTAATTGCTTGCCTCTCTGATCTTAGCCTTCACGGTCCATTTACACTGTCTTCTTTGATTTGATATCGTGCTCTCAAAGCTCAACTGGCCTAATTGTACAATGTGTACCAGGTTTTACAGTGAGTCTTAAATTTCAGCCAAGTACCTAGCTATTCCAACCACAAAGAATCTATAAGAGCATCCACCATCTTGTCTAAAACTCCAAAATTACTCCATCTAGAAAAGTCTCTCAAAATTGTTTGCTAAAAACCCAAATATTAGATTACGAGTGAACAGTACATCATTAAACTTAGCAATCACTTTAGCATAATGCTAAATATAGAAGACGGATGAAGTTCATCCGTTTGAGAAAATAAATCGAACAGACGGATGAAGAAGTTCCGTCTCTGTCTTGTTTTTCTTTTTTTAATTTTTAAAAAAATGTCGGGCGGATGATCTTGCACCGTCCCAAAAAAAAAATTGAAAAAAATTACGAAAATGCCATCTAATTAATTACGAAATTGCCATTTTAAAATTAACCAAAAAAACCAGAAAATGGTGGGACGGATCATCTTCATCCGTCCCACAAAATTTTTCAATTTTTTTACCAAAATGACATCCTAGAATTTACGAAACGGCCATTATACAAAAAAAAAGAACAAGGGATTAGACTAAAGATGTTCTTCCGTCTCTTCTAAAATTTGACTTTTAACGACTGCAGCGTTCACTTTCAATTGTTATTTCCTAAATCCTATATATGCAAAATTTAGGATGAACGATAGTGGATGCTCTAACTAAGTCATGTAAACCGGCTCGGTCCGAAGCGAAAAGAAAGTCAAAAGGTAAGACCGGAATCTTGACAAAGAAAACAATAAAATCACTATTCTCTCGTGATATTTAGCAAATGATAGGTTTAGAAGTATTAATTCAAAAGAGATGTTCTAAGAGAGTTCGTGATATTTAGCAAATGATAGGTTTAGAAGTATTAATTCAAAAGAGATGTTCTAAGAGAGTTCGCCATTACAAATTTAATTCCCCTCATTTTATGAAGAATCTCAATAACTATTTCCAAATAGTAAATAAGGAAAATTGAGATTTTTAAATATCTCTAATATTATAATGGGTGAAGACCTGTGTGTCATTTATAAATCTACCAACGCATGTATTGTACGTACATAACTAATATGATGGAGGTCTAAGGTTCGAGTTACTTTATTTATTTTTTAATATATTAAATGTACATCACACGTATAAATTACTATCTATCTATCTATTTATCTATAATAGAATATATAATCTCTACTATTTTAACGGAAGAGTTGGAGTTGTAAATCTGCCTACTTACGTGCAACTCCAACTCTCCCATTATAGTATTCACATTTATTTTAAAAAATATATAATCATATTTATTAAGATATGCATCGCACGTATAAATCAGAGTTTTTATTTTAATTTTTTTAAAAATAATACATGCATTGCACGTGTATATTACTAGTTTAGGATAATTAAAATTGTACTATCTGAATTCGTCATCTTGTAAGATATTTTACATATTTTTTCTCACATAGAAATAAATAAAAACAATTCTTGCATGAAAGATTTTTCATCCACCTTAATATCTTCCTTGATACTATTCTTGTATGAGAGATATTGCATGAAACAATTTGATATCTTCCACTTGTTACTTTTGTTATTCTTCAATACTGATATTTGAAACTTTCTTGGCTATTCTTAGATCTTGATGGTTTGAGTCTTGATACTTTCTTCATTCTTTAGAGAATGTTGATTCATTTGAGGAATGATACATTGGATCCTGCAAATCTTGATATTTGTGTTACTCATTTGAATTTTGAATTTTACCAATAAGTGCATATTTATCTATAACATATTAAATGAAAGATTATAACTAACATGTACATATTTTCTCGATACCAAACTTAAGATCAATAGTAGTGGATTAGAAGGAAAATAAAATTTAAATTAGACCATACCGAAACTAACTAACATGCATTCACTTATATTTCTACTAGTATTTTTTACGTGCGATGCACGTTTTGATAAAGAATTAGAGTTAAACATGTAATACATGTAAGTCAACAATAATTAACACGTGCGATGAATGCCTCAATTTTAAAAAGAGAGCTAAATGGGCGATACACGTATTTTTTAAAAATTAAGAAGGAAAAACTTTGATATGTACGTGCGATGCACGTGTTGAAAAATAGAATTGGAGTTGCACGTGTGATGCACATGTTTGTTTGGTGACAAAGATAGTGCTTCTTTTGTAACAAAAAAAATATTAAAATTTGTTTATTTGTGACAAACTCTTCCATTAAATAGTAAGTAAAATGTATTATATTATAGATAGATAGATGGATAGTAATTTACACACGTGATGCTTGTTTAATACAAAAAAAATTAAAGTAAAAAATCTGACAGGACTTGAACCTGAGACCTCCTTCATATTGATTATGCACGTGCAATACACGTGTTGGTAGATTGACAAATGACACTAAGGCATTAGAGATATTTTTCCCACACAATATTTCTGTAAGTTTCTCACACACTTAAATTTGAACTTTGATTTCACCGCTGAACTCGAAACCCTTACTTGTGCACTACAACCAGTCAGAGTGTCAGCAATGATGAAAAAAGATTTTCTAATCTACTATTTTAATGGGAGAGTTGGGGTTTGTAATCAAACAAATCCTAACTTTGTAACTAAACAAACACGTGTAATACACGTCCAAATTAAATTCAACAAATATAAACATTTGTAGACAAACAAATCAATGCATTGCCCGTGTATATCTAATATAAATGAGGTATTAAATTCAAGGCTAGACTACATTGAAATTTTTATTTTTAATAAAAATATCTCTACTATTTTAATGGGAGAGTTGGGATTTGTAATCAAACAAACCCTAACTTTGTAACTAAACAAACACGTGTAATACACGTCCAAATTAAATTCAAAAAATACAAACATTTGTAGACAAACAAATCCATGTATTGCCTGTGCATATCTAATATAAATGAGGTATTAAATTCAAGGCTAGACTACGTTGAAGTGTTTATTTTTAATAAAAATATCTCTACGATTTTAATGGGAGAGTTGGGGTTTCTAATCAAACAAACCCTTACTTTGTAACTAAACAAACACGTGTAATACACGTCCAAATTCAACAAATACAAATATTTGTAGACAAACAAATCTATGTATTGCCCGTGCATATCTAATATAAATGAGGTATTAAATTCAAGGCTATACTACGTTCAAGTTTTTATTTTTAATAAAATAGGTTTATTAAGACGTGCATCGCACGTGGAATTTTCTAATCTCTAATATTATAATGGGAGGATTGAGATTGTGTCATTCGTAGACAACAGACAATCAATCATATAATCTTAACTACTCATTTTTAAATGAAAGTTATATTAACTATTTATTTAGTCAATTGTTGTCAGTTATCATAATATCTCTAAAGTTCAACTTTATTTACGGCATAATTATTTACGAAAGTGTTACTTATGTAAAATAAAACTTATTTAGTCAATTGTTGTCAGTTACCATAATACCTTCAAAGTTCAAATTTATTTACGACATAATTATTTACAAAAGTGTCACTTATATAAAATAAAAATTACTTAGTAAATTGGTGTCAATTACCATAATCCCTCAAAGTTCAAATTTTTTTACGTCATAATTATTTACAAAGTGTCACTTATATAAAATAAAAGTTAGTGCCACTATGGATAATTGTAAAGAGTATGGTAATGATTTGAGATAGGTCAAAAGAGTTCTCAGGTTCAATGCCAGACTACGGCCAGGGCCGACCCCCACCTTGATGTCGATGAGGTAGCCGCCTCAGGTCCCCGGATTTTTTGTAATTTTAGGGCTCCCCAAATTTGTATTCTTCTTGTAAATATAGTCATGTATTTTGGGTGTAAAAAAAATTATATTGTTATTAGGGACCCAAAAAAATAATTATTTAGGTCTTTCGCTCGAGCCCTCGAGAACTCAGGGCCGGCCCTGAATACGTCGTAGTTTTTACTTTAAAAAAAATTAAATTCTTAGAACGTGCAATGCACATGCAAATTGCTAATATTCGTAATGAGTCAAAGAAACAAGATAATGACCCCACAAAATTTGTGTTAGATGTGCATATCGGTATAAACTATTATTTCTTAAATTCTGCAATAAATAAACAAATACACACATCCAATAAGACTGCCATGTAATGAACCCTACCGCTAGACAAATTTCGAAGTTGTAAGCGATATTGATGAAATTACACTTGTATTTTAACGATGTCATTTTCACCCTATAGTACAAGGGCCTTGTCAGTTCCAATAAAAATTGAATAAAAGAATGAAAGAAATTTGAAAATGTGTACAAAATGAATCTATGTATCCTGTGTATCGTCTGTAATCGATGAACTGAGCAGCATCCTATCAATTCTATACATACAAGTATTTTTCACGTGCAATGCATGTTTTGATAAAAATCAGAGGATTTTCACGTGCGATATATGTGTTAAGAAAGTTTTGGAATTGGACGTGTGTTGCGAGTAATTAAAAAAAATATTTTGAAGGAAATGCTACATTTGTGCGTGCAATACACGTGTTTATAAGTAGAATTTAAGTTGTAACATGTGTATATTTGGTATTAAAAAATATTAAAATTTTATTTTGCACGTGCGTTTCACGTTTTAAATAGGTGAATTTTTTTTGTTTGTTAATTCTTGTTATGGTTTTTAACACGTATACCCCTAACAAATAAGCTAATATCATATATACCCCTCACAAATGAATATTATCACATTTGCCACTAACAATCTGAGATCCATCTCAATGTGACACTTAGTTAGAATTCTGCTGGTGATTGTAGTATTTCCTTATGTTGGGTTCGATTATAGGGTACTGGTACCCGGACGCTTTACAGTTTCGACGATTGGATGCATACAATTTTTACTGTTTTCTCATCTTCTTCTCTAGCAATAATTAATTCCTACGGGCAACCCAACTCTATTCTTGCTGCCCAACCACCACCTCCCCAAAAAATATCCAAACCTTTAGAGCCACATCGTCAACTTCATCCCTAAATCTCAAATCTCAATCTTTATCTCAATCCCAACAATCTTCTAAAATAAGGGAGATATATGGTTAATGCTCACATTGTTAGGGGCAAATATGATAATATTCATTTGTGAGAGGTATGTATGATATATTGGCTTATTTGTTAGGGGTACACATGTTAAAACCACTTTTGTTATAATTAATGGGAGAGTTTGAGATGTACGTACAGTGCACGAGTTTGTATGTTGACAAATTACAACTCCAACTCTCCCATTGTATATAGAGAAGAGATATATAGAGATGTACAGAAAACTCATCTTCAATGTGTCGAACTGCAAATCTATACTCTCAATATTGGTTTCTTTGTTGGGAGAATCTGTGAACAAACTCCTCCAAATCTTCTCTCATCCATAAATCACGACATCCTTCCCTCGCTTCTGTTGGATGTATAGGTATATTCTCAATATATGAATAATATTATGTGTAATATTATTCTATGGGTAACACGTGTATTGCACGTACTAATTGTATGGATATTGGAACGCGGGTTGAGTGGGTTGAGAACCCAGTACCCAAACCAGTATTTATTCTATTAATACTGGCTTGTGATAGTAGCCTAGGTATTCCAATTTTGATACCTAGGGTAAATATCTCAAGCACCTTAGTCTAGGATATTAACCCTAATTTCAATTGTTATAATCTATCATAATCTCTAACAATATTGAGATATTTAAGCTTTGATTTTGAGATTAAGAGAGATCATTGAAGGGATCTTTCGTCGGATCCCGTCACCGTCGCCGACACCCACCACCGCTGCCACCGATGGGGGTCGCCTCCGCTGGCATCGCCTACGTCGCCGCAATCTGACCCGCCGCTGCCATCGCCAAGCGCTGCACACCCACTGCGACCGTCCTCTCCTCATTCCCGAGCACAAGCAGATCGGGATATGGATCTTCTCAGATCAAATTTTTGAATGGTAGCTTTCGCTCTTTGGTGTTCAGACCAGGGATTAGATCCTTGTATGGGGTCACAGATCCACTTTTTGTGCACTAGGTGTTTAGGGTACTCTATGTGAGGCCAGGGATATGATCATTTTGTGCACTTGATGTTTAGTGAATTTCATTTAGGGTACTTCCTATTGGATCATTGCGTGTTTGGTGTTTGGGCAGAGATCGGACCTCCGTGTGAGGCACAACTATGTGCAGTCAATCTTTTTCATTGGCTCTAGATTGGTGTTTCGTGTGTTGTGTGAAGTATGGGATCTAATGCAGTGTACTTCCTATTCAGATCCAACCCTCAAATACTACTTGATTTTATCAAGATGCGGAACTTCAAAGTTACTTACAAATTGTGTGTATTGGAGATGATGGATATGCATCACAGTTGAATAAGTCTGCATTACGAAGGCTTCTCCATCGAATTTGGAAAACACTTCTAACTTGAAGTGTCGGTATGATCTACTCTAATCTCTTAATATTTTCATGTGATAAATGTGTTAACATTGTGTGTATTTGATCACATGATTGGGAGTTTTAGATCATAATTATTTTCACTTTGAAACTAGTATATTTTAAATTGTTTAGTGTGCCTAGTCATACTATGTATATAGATATATTGGGTGACACATCATTTGTACTTTGTGTGAGATTATGTTTGCTTCTCTAATAAAGATTGATGTATAAGATGTATAACAAATGTCTGTAACTTATGAGAGAGTATCTCTTAATGTAGGATATGATTCTTGTTGCAGCTGAATCTGGTGTGGGGGTAATAGATAGAATTTGTGGATTCTTGAGAAAACGAACGAGGTAAACCTGTTGACCTATTGACCTTCAACAAATTGTTGACCACTTTCTTACTGCTGCCTCGAACCTGCAAAATGTGTGATACACCGGGATGGATCCCGGCGACGCACCCTCCGACGCTCTTGTCAGTAATCAGAATGATTAAGAAAGAGCTTTTACTGAAAAAAGATTGATTACCTTGCAACGGTGGGAGGAGAGGGGTTTTTATAGTCGCCTTAGGGATCTGTTTCGAGATAAGAACAAATCTCTACTTTCCGGTGTGGATGGATAGAAGTGGTTAAAACCACCTTTTAGGGATAATTATGAATCTGAATTCTTCTTTATCCTTCTGAACTGGTTTGTAATCGGTTGGGACCCGTACCCAGTAGGACAGATCCATTCATGGGTTATTGGGCTTCGAAGAAAGACCCAGTTTTCATTTTAGACCCGTTTGTAGGTGAAATTACCGTTTTACCCCTGAGAGCTTTAAGACTCGTGCCCGATTTGAAAGGTCCCGTTTTAATCCCATTTTTAGCCATATCACGAGCCCTCCACTCTTGAAGACTGAGTTTAACAGCCTTTAAGGAGTAGTTTATTGGTCTAATGGTGTACGGGATTTTATTAGAGTTCTCGGGGGAGTTGCATCTAGCTCGGGGTGTAACGGTGTTATTCTGAGCTTGCGAAATGCCCAAAATTATTCTCAGAATTTTCTGGATTTTTGGTGATTTTTCCAGATTTTTTGAATTTTTTACAATTTTTAATCATTTTTTGAATTTTTTATTCAATTTCCGAATTAAATAATTAATTATCAAAAAATTTAATTAATTATTCTAATTTAATAATTATTATTTTTAGAATTTAAAAATTAATTTCCGAATTAATAATTATTTTTAAAAAATTTTAATTAATTTTTTTGATTTTTAATTAATTTTTCGGATTTTTTAAATAATAAATTCAATTAAATAAATAAATAAATTAAATATTACCTGGACACGTGGCGCAATCCTATGCATTGATCATGATCAGACGAGTGCGCATCTCAAAGGGGCAGATCTTTCCCTACAATCTGTTCGGAAACACGTTTGTTCGCCACCACCCGAACGAAACGCTCACCAGCCAACCTGGATGTGCCACGTGGCCGGTCAACGCTTGACCGCCACGTGGCAGTCTCATTTTTTTTGGCTCTGCTTTCCTTCTTCTTCGCCCTCTTCACTCTTCGACTTTGCCTACCCTGTTTCTTCTCTTCCACCTTCTTCTTCGTTATCAATCATGTGGCGGCGAACGAGTAGGCAACATCGAGCTTGACAACGGGCAGCTCAACGGGAGAACATGTAGCTCGACAGTGAGGAGCTCGAAGCCCGCGAGTTCGGCATTCGGCGATGGGTTCTCGAGCTTAACAGTGGGATGGTTTGGTGAACGGTATGAGCTCAGCGAACGCAGCGAGGCCAGGCAGAGCATCGTGATGCATTTTTCCCTATAATCAGTTAGGAAACATGTCTGTGCGGCAAAGGCGGCGAGCGTGCGGTAAGCAAGCTAGCGACGGTGTCTGGCGAGGGCTTGACAAAGCTTCACGTGGAGGGAACGTTCGGCGATTGTTTGCTACGAACATTGCGAGCTTGGCAATTGTTCGAGCTCGACATCGATGGAGGAGCTCGACACAGTGGAGGGGGTGGAGCTCTTCGACTTGAGGTTGACGAGGAATGGAGCTGAGCTCGGCGAAGAGCCTGGGGAGCTCGACAGTGGTTTTCCCTATAATCAGTTCGAAAACCCTTTTGTGCGGCAAAGGTGGCGAGCGCGCGTCGTTGGAGGAGCTCGGCGATCGTTTGCGGCGAACATTGCGAGCTTGGCGATGGTTCTAGCTCGACATCGACGGAGGGGCTCGACGAAGAAGCGCTCGCCTGAGCTTTGCTTGAGCTCGATAAGGAGTGGAGGTCGACTAGGTGGTGGCGGAGTTCAGCGTTGGAACTCATCGGTGTTGGGTTCTCGACACTTGGAGGTTGAAGGAGCGGTTTGGTGAGTTGGCGAAGTGGATTCGAAGCTCGACGAAGCTCCGACGAGGGAGTGGGAAGCTCAGAGCTTATTGATAGAGTTGGAGATCGACGCTCATGGCGAGGAGGGAGTAGGGATGGCAACTGGGCCGGGTCAACCGGCGACTCACCCGCGACCCGGCTTGCGAACCCGGCCCGGTTAGCTAATTGGCAGGTTCGGGTCGAACCCGGTGAACAGTACCAGGTCGACCCGGGTTGCAAATAACGTGAATTATACCCGCGAAATCCGGCCCACGAACCCGTTCAATTCGCGAATTCAACCCGCTAACCCGCGGATCGACCCGCGGTTTCGACCCGTTCGACCCGTGACGGGTCGACCGTTGACCCGCAGGTCGAACGGTCGAAAAGTTCCGCTTCCGCTGCTTGTGCTGCGCTCTGTCTAGGACAGAGCCATTTGGAACGGCTCTTTGAGCCGTTGGGGTTTTTTTTTTGTTTTTTCCCACATATTTTGCCTATTAATATCCCCAAAAATTTCATAAAAAATCACACCTCACTCTCTTACTCTCTCTACTATTATACATCATTTGTAAAGAATTTTTGAACAATTGTAGTATTCATCAAACAAGTCTACAAGGAGGCATATACACGATCAAATTTCGGTCGTATCGGAATCAAAATTCAACGTCTTCAACTCTCTTCAACCCTCGTCAAATCTACTTCAACCTCTTCTCAACTCTTCAATTGCGGAATCGGCAAAGCGCTCCTCCATTTTTTCTATTCTATTCTTATTCTAACGGTTTTTTTTACATATGCGTATTCCATGGTGAACGGTATCAAAATATCTCTATCTCTCTCGTTAATTTTTTTTTTTTTTGCGTTGTAGTTAAAATTATTGTTCGTTTATTGAACTTCTCTATCTCAACCCTCTTGTTTTTTAGATTTTTTTGTATAATTCACCGCTCCTACATTGTATATTTTTTTTACATACTTTAGCACATTACTACATTATGTCTAGATCACGCGGTAGCTGTCGTAGCGGATAAGATTCCTCCTCCTCTTCATGTAGGCCACCAATTGTCCCAACTAGTGAGCCCGCTCAAGATTACATTGATCCTACTATGGAACAATGGGGTACACACGACGTTGTTGTAGGTGACATACAATTAGAAGAAGAACAACAACAACAACAAACTGACACCACACAACCTCGTAGTAGTAGGAAAAGTAGAGGAGAAACTAGCGATTGGCATAAGTTTTATGATTATATCCCGGACGAACATACTCCGGGTATAGGTTTGAAAGTGTGTAAAACATGTAGTAAAACATACAAATTCAAGAGGGGTGACGGCACCGGTACAATTAGTAGGCACATCCAACATAATCATGAAGAACTTCTTGATCAAATACAAGGCCAACAAAAAATCAACCCTAGGACCGGTCATGTAGATAGCCACCCTTATGATCCCGAACTTGTTCGTCGGGAAATGGCCCGATTAGTCATTAAGGAAGAGTTGCCATTTTCCTATCCCGAGAATAGGAACTTGGAAAATTTTAATCAAACGGCCTTAAACCCTCATTTGAAAAGAATTCCGAGAAATCCTTGCAAATCAGATTGTTTTAAAATGTATGTTGAAATGAAGGACGCGTTGATTGCAATTTTATGGAGTTTAACTTGTAGGGTTAGTTTAACTTCGGATTGTTGGACGGGTGTCAACAATATTCCAACGATGGGAATAAACTGTCATTAGATCGACAATGATTGGATTCTTCAAAAAAGAATCATATCACTTGCGGCGTTGCCGTATCCCCATAGTGGCGCTGAAATAGCAAACCGTATTATAGAAATTTGTGATGTTTTTCATATTCGCGATAAAATTATGGCTATTAGTTTTGATAATGCATCTAACAACAATGTAGCAATTACTACTTTAAAATCTGTATTAAACCCTCCATCTGACAATATTTTTCATGTTAGATGTGCATGTTATATTATAAATTTATGTGTTCAAGATGCATTAAGAATAGATGATCCATTTATAGTTAAAATTAGAAATTGTGTACATTTCATTACATTAAGTTCAAGCATTTTACAAGAATGGAAAGCTTGGTGTAGGGTTAGAAATGTTCCTTTTAGAAAATTTCCAAAGGATGTTAGACACCGATGGAATTCTACTTTTGATTTACTAAATGTTATCACCGATTATAAAGCAGATGTAAATGATTTTTGTATCCCAAAAAATATGCACAATTTTGAAATGACTCCCCCGATTGGTTTTTTGCCGAATCTTTGTTGAAATTTTTAGAACCTTTTAAAATCGCAACTTTAAAATTTTCAAAAACATATGAATCTACTTCTAGTAGCATTTTTATTGAATTAGTTAGCATGATGCAAATATTTAACGAAATGTTAAATGATCCCTATATTAGTGACATTGTAATACCTGCATTTCAAAAATTTTTGAAGTATTATTTTCCTCCTCCTATGTTGATTTGTGTTGCTACTGTTATGGATCCCCGTATCAAATTAGAAGGTACGAAGAATTTGATACAAATGTTTTTTGGATATTTAGAGGACAATGTAGAATTAACAATTGATTGCGCTACTTTTTTAGTTCAGTTTGAATCTACGTTAAATAACTTGTATGATTATTATGATAGACATTTTGGTTCTAGTAGTACAACTTCTGTAGTTAGTTCTTCTTCTGGTAGTTCTAAAGGTAAGGGTAAAAGTAGAATTGGTGATAGATTATTTAGTTTACTTGAACAAATTCAATCTAAAAAACCTAGGACTAATCAACCAAATGAATTAAATTGGTATAACCAACAGGATACTGAGCCTACTCTTTCTACACTAGATATTTTACAATGGTGGAAAGAACATGAACACACTTTTAGTATTCTGTCAATTATGGCTAAAGATTTACTAACTCCTCCTGTCTCTACAGTTGCTTTTGAGAGTGCGTTTTCTACAAGTGGCAGGGTTCTATCTGATTACAGGAATCGGTTAAAGCCCGAGGCGTTAGAGATGCTCGTTTGCACAGAAGACTGGCTGAAGGCTGAAGATAGGACGCAAGGAAAAGCACTACCAAGTTCCACAAGTGGGAGCAACTTGCCCAAAGAACAACAACAACAACAACAACAACAACAATAGATTTGCTTGTTATGTCAAATTAGAAAACGTGTACTCAATTAAAATTGTATATAAGAAATATGTTATTATATAAAACTTATTTGTGAATTGAATTCTTTATTTCGTTATAAATTGTTAAAATTTTATAACTTAAATTCATATGAATAATATTTCTAAATTTGTTGTCAATTTCACTCTTTCAATCTTATTATTATTATTATGATTTTTATTGTTTATTAGTATTATTACTTACTTAGTATTATAATTATTATTATTATTATTTTAATTTAAGATACCAAATATATATATATATATATATATATATATATATATATATATATATATATATATATATATATATATATATATATATATATATATTAAACGGGCCAACCCGTGGGTCGACCCGGCCCAACCCGGGTTGAATCCTTAAGGGTTCACGGGCTGGGCGGGCCACCCAAACGAAAACTTAGCCCGGCCCGGATAAGAGTGCAACCCGGCCCGGACCGGCTAAGTATATGTGCCAACCCGTACGGGTTGGGCCTGGCTCGGCCCACTCGACCCGTTCGCCATCCCTAGGAGGGAGGAGTTGGAGCTCGATGGCTTGGCGAGCTCGAAAGTGGTGCGCGTCGGAGGATTTCGGCAGCGAAGCTTTGAAGAAGACGATGCTTTTGTTTCTTCATTTTTGGCGGGAGATCTGAAGGTAAAGAAAAAAGGTGATTGGAGCGGGTATGGGTCCTTAACGGGTCTGAACTCGACCTGTTAACCCTTTATTAAAACCCCTTTCCATTTAGTGGCCGTAGACCTTGTTCTGAGCGCGGATTGTGAGGAGAATTTTGTTCTCTCATTTTTTGTTCGGAACTAGCTCTGTTCGGCTTGTTGTGGCGGACGTAATGTCGAACATGGAAGACGTTGACTGGTTAACGCAATTTTGGGTGTTTTCAGCTCAGAAACACGTCTATTCCACATCTGCGGCGAGCTTAACGTGCGAAGTGGCGAGCTTGGCAAACAAAGTGGCGAGCTTGGTGAACGAAATGTCGAACTTGGAAGACGTTGACTGGTCAACGCAATTTTGGGTATTTTCAGCTCGGAAACACGTCTGTTCGTCAACTGTGGCGAGCTTGGTGAACGAAATGTCGAACTCGGAAGGTGTTGACTGGTCAACGCAATTTTGGGTGTTTTTAGCTCGGAAACACGTCTGTTCGTTAACTGTGGCGAACTTGGTGAACGAAGTGGCGAGCTTGGCGAACGAAATGTCGAACTTGGAAGACGTTGACTGGTCAATGCAATTTTGGGTGTTTTCAGCTCGGAAACACGTCTGTTCAACAACTGCAGCGAGCTTGGTGAGCGGTTGTGTTGTAACTCACTTTCCCAAGGTTACGGAGGTCGGATCGGGGCGAGTGAGCCCTTGTTTCGAAGCTAACTTAAATATCTACAACCTCTCTTTAGTGATAAGTCGAGGAATCATAATTCTTTATGGTCAAAATGGTCCCGCAACATACTTGTCTTCATGAAGTTGAGAAGTGCTTTGTATGGCTCTTGGGAAGATTCATTCTTGGAGATGAGTTGAAGGAGCAACTCTAGGAGAGAGTTTTAGCTCTGAACTTACTGAGAAAAGGTCCTCTCTGGAGGCGAGCGGAGCGGAGAACATGGCTCTAGGAGAGAGCCATCTGGGAGACAAGTTTGAGGAGCAACTTTAGGAGAGAGTTGTGCTCCGAACTCGTTGAGAAGAGGTCCGCTCTGGAGGCGAGCGGAGCGGAGAGCTTGGCTCTAGGAAAGAGCCATCTGGGAAACAAGTTTGAGGAGCAACTCTAGGAGAGAGTTGTGCTCCGAACTCGTTGAGAAGCGGTCCGCTCTGGAGGCGAGCAGAGCAGAGAGCATGACTCTAGGAGAGAGCCATCTTGGGGGACAAGTTTGAGGAGAAACTCTAGGAGAGAGTGGTGCTCCGAACACGTTGAGAAGAGGTCCGCTCTGGAGGCAAGCGGAGTAGAGAGCTTGGCTCTAGGAGAGAGCCGTCAGGGAGACAAGTTTGAGGAGCAACTCTAGGAGAGAGTTGTGCTCCGAACTCGTTGAGAAGGGGTCCGCTCTGGAGACGAGCGGAGCGGAAAGCATGGCTCTAGGAGAGAGCCGTCTTGGAGACAAGTTTGAGGAGAAACTCTAGGAGAGAGTTGTGCTCCGAACTCGTTGAGAAGAGGTCCGATCTGGAGGTGAGCGGAGCAGAGAGCTTGGCTATAGGAGAGAGTCGTCTGGGAGACAAGTTTGAGGAGCAACTCTAGGAGAGAGTTATGCTCCGAACTCGTTGAGAAGAGGTCCGTTCTGGAGGCGAGCAGAGCGGAGAGCATGGCTCTAGGAGAGAGTTGGGCGTCGAACTTGTCGTTTGAGTCTGACAAGTTTGTAGAAGCGGCCCGAAGAGGGGGTTGGTACCGACCAACCGTTTGGACCCGGTAGGCTTGTAGAAGCAACTTTCGGATGGAGTTGGCCTCCAAACTTGCTGTCGCTAGTAGAGGCAACTCGATGAGTGAGTTGGGTACCATATCAGATTCTTGAAGGTGAACTAGTTGCGGGAGATCCTTTAGGACGAGCTGGGATCCAACACCCTTACATGGAGTGAAGGAGTTTCTAGCTTGGCTCGGGAGAGGAACTAAGCACAGAGCTCACTGATGAGGATTGTCGAGCCGTACAAGCAGCTACAAAGGTGAGTCAGGCCTTGGGGATAGCCCTGGAAAAGAGCTAGTGTTCGAACATGCTTGTTGGAATCAACCAATTTTGGGAGTATTTCGAATGGTAGTGTCGAGCCCTAAATCCACATACTTGCAAGTTGTGAGGGCGATTTCGAGCCATGATTGTGAACTTCGAACCAGTTTTTTAAAAGATTTATCAATAGTTGTGGGAGCAATTCTGAATGGTGAGTTGCACCGCACTTGCTTGTTTGCGAGCGGCTAAGGCTACGTCGAACCAAGTGCTGGACTCCAAACTCTTCGTTGGGATGTTTCAGCTAGTTGTAGGAGCAATTCTGAATGATGAACCACTTCGTACTCGCTTGTAAGCGAGTAGTTGAAGCGGAATCGAACCAAGTGTTGGACTCCGAACTTGTTGTTAGAGGGGGTTAACGAGTTGTAGAGCAATTCCGAATGGTGAGCTGCCCCACCCTTGCTTGTTTGCAACCGGCTAAAGCAACGTCGAACCAAGTGTTGGATTCCAAACTCGTTTTTTGAGCTTAGTAAGTTGTGGGAGCAGCCATGTAGGAGAACCTGGACTCTGAACTTACCATTTAACGAGTTGCAGATGTGACTCGGAGAGATTGAGATGAAGCAAGAGCAATAATTTTCAGTGAAAAAATGCTAAGTTTTATTGAGATAAACTAAGTGGCCGCTTCAATAGGGCGAGCCATTATTACATGCTTCTTGGCCGTGTTACAAGCATCAGCCTTATTGAAAACCGAGATCCTACTTTTACGATAGGGTGAAGGCCTCTTAGGAGGAGTTGGGTTCTCCCCCCATAGGACCTCCTTGGATGAGGTGGAAGATGGCCCCAGGTTCTGAATCTCGGAACTCGGCGGACCTCTCTCTTCGCTTATAGGTTCCTCGGGGTGGAAGGTCGGCCCCGTCTCTTCGAACGAACTTGTCCAGGTGTTCCCGCTGTATGAGCTCTTCGATCTCCTCTTTGAGAGCCTGACAATTATCCGTGTCGTGGCCATGGTCCCTATGAAAGTGGCACCACTTATCCCTATTTCTTTTCTTGCCAGGGGTATTCACGGAGTAGCCCTTCTTTGTCCACCTCCATAAGGACCATTGATAAACTAGCATTGAGGGGGGTGAACTTCTCAAAATCAGGAGCTGGGCGGCGATTGTCGTCCCTCTGGAGCTTCTGGGACCCTTCTTCGCTCTTATTCTTCCGTTTGTTCCCGGAAGATGATTCCTCGAGAGTGGGGAGGTTGAGAGCCTCTTCCACTCGAATGTACTTCTCACTCCTAAGCAGGAGTTCTGAGAAGTTTCGAGGAGGCTTCTTGGCAAGGGACGCTCTGAGATCAGCATTGAGGACGTTGGACCGGAAGGAGACAGTGGCGACGGAAGGTTCCAAGGAAGCGATGGACCTAGCTTCAGCAGTGAAGCACTTGACATAGTCCCTCAATCATTCGCCCTTCTTTTGACTGAGGAGTAGTAGGGAGCCACTCGTCTTCTCGGTGCGGCGACTGCTCACGAAATGCGTGAGGAAAAGATCCTCGAACTGGTCGAACGAGAAGATAGAGGCCGGGGCGAGTCGAGAGTACCATTCTCTCGCAGGCCCCTTCAGCGTGTCAGGAAAGGTCTTGCAAAGGAGCGCATCCCAAGCCTGGTGGGTCATCATGAGAGTTTTAAAACTCTCGATGTGGTCAGTGGGGTCCAACTCCCCATTGTATGACTCAAAGTTAGGGGGCTTAAAGTTTTGCGGGACCGGGGCTTCCATTATGGCTCGGGAGAACGGGGGCCTGCTGGGCGGAAATTCCTCGCCCGTTGTTCCTCTTCTCTGTCAAGTCGTCCAAGGTGCTTCTCCATCTTGTGGAGACGGCGGTAGACCGAGTCTTCCCTTCGGTCATATCCTGTCGATCCCCTAGACTCTTTCCCATGCGAGAGGGGACTAGGAGTGCGGTGGTTACGGCTTGGCGCAGGTTCAGGACGAGGTGCCCATTGCTCATGGTTGGGATCAGCGTTGAGGGCCCGCAGAACGGCCACTTGAAAATCTTGGAGCTCCGCCCTTGTGACTGGTGCCTCTCTAGCTTGGCGGTCCCTATGTGTGGCTCGGCTTACTGGAGAATGAGTTCTCTGCCGATGACGCTGAGGGGACTCTCTTCGCCTCCTCGGGGGAGGGGATCTTTTGGTCCTCGGTCGGCAGGGGGTCCAAACTCTTGAGACTCCTGAGTGCTCAGGTTGATGGACTCCCCCAAGGGCTCGCCATCCATTCAGGAGAGTTCGGAGGTCGACCCCCTTTTGGCGGTCGGTAATCACTTGACGGAGATCCCGCTCGGAAGGACTTTGAGAAGCCATAGAGCCAACAAGAGGATTGTGGATCGCGACATGGTCCTGAGGAGGATGTTGCTTTGGATGACTCCCACAAGAGCCCCCCTGGGCAGCCTCCCGAGATCCTAGAGGGGCCTGTTGAGGATGAGCACCTTGAGTTGGAGGAGGGGGAGGAGGAAGAGAAGTGGTTTTTCGGCTAGAGACCGCTGCCTTCCCCTTCTCTATTAGATGCATGGTTGGAGATGGTTTTAACTGGTGGAAGAGGCTGGATTGCTATTCGACGTTTCCCACAGACGACGCCAATCTGTTACCGCTGAATCTGGTGTGGGGGTAATAGATAGATTTTGTGGATTCTTGAGAAAACGAATGAGGCAAAGCTATTGACCTTCACCAAATTGTTGACCAGTTTCCTGCTGCTGCCGCGAACCTGCAAAATGTATGATACACCGGGATGGATCCCGGCGATGCACCCTCCGACGCTCTTGTCAGTAATCAGAATGATTAAGAAAGAGCTTTTACTGAAAAAAGATTGATTACCTTGCAGCGGTGGGAGGAGAGGGGTTTTTATAGTCGCCTTAGGGATCCGTTTCGAGATAAGAACAAATCTCTACTTTCCGGTGTGGATGGATAGAAGTGGTTAAAACCACCTTTTAGGGATAATTATGAATCTGAATTCTTCTTTATCCTTCTGAACTGGTTTGTAATCGGTTGGGACCCGTACCCAGTAGGACAGATCCGTTCATGGGTTATTGGGCTTTGAAAAAAGACCCAGTTTTCATTTCAGACCCGTTTGTAGGTGAAATTACCGTTTTACCCCTGAGAGCTTTAAGACTCGTGCCCGATTTGAACGGTCCCATTTTAATCCCATTTTTAGCCATATCAACTCCATTAATTACGTTTTGTTCTTTCTCGTTCATAGTACTGTGTGTGCAAAGTTGAATGTTGGTCATTATCTTATTTAGCGTCTCGAAGATGATGAAGAACGAATAAAGGAAAATATAGCTCAATGTGTTTGAGCAAGTGAACATTGTTAGAATCACTAGAGAAATCAAACAATTTTGTAAAATAGTAATTTTGTATTAACTCTTATAATGTGCATATAGAGTCAATCACATGTATAAGTTGAGTTTAACAAATGAGACGATTAATAATAATAGTTCTATTTGTGTATAGTTCTTGAACATGGCATAATTGGCTAGGATCTGAAAACTATATATTAAATTTTCTGTTCTTGTTAAAACTTATCACTCTACTAAATAACACCTCATTAAATATGACAATTGTGAAATTTGTGCTCAGATTATGATCACTAGAAAATCATTTAGTTTGGTCTCTAGGAGCACACAACTTTATAAGCTTATACATTCTGATATTTGTGATCTCAGTAGCTTTGTTTCTAGATAAGACGATGATTTGTCAGAAGTATCTAATCACTTATGTAAATGATTATTGAATATTTGTTATATATATGGAGGATGCATCAATCGCTATTTTGATGAATTAAAAATCTAGTTAAATGCTAAGATCAAAATGTTTCAGATTTGATGGAGGTGGTGAATATCTTTTAACAATTTTTAAGAGAAGTTTGTATTTGGCATAATCTCTAGTGCACTCTATTTACTACAGTCAAAATGGTACTGATAAAAGTTAGAATCAAACACTTAGAGAAATACTGAATTCTATATTATTAACCGGTTTTTGACTTTGTGTAACTATGAGTGATGTTGTACTGTTAATCATATTCCAAATATGTTACTACACTCTAAATTGAATACACCTTGTAGAGTATTGCATAAAAACTCAAATAATTTTGTTAAAGTGTAAACATGTGGTGCGGTACATGTGTTAGAGGACATAACCCTAGAAGGCCTAAAGTAGGACATATAAAAAATATTTGTGTGCGCTTAGAAAGTGTGGAATGTAGTTCTGTGGACAGATGTTGGATCTATCTAATTTGTGTTAGAAGAATCTAGACTTGTAGAGTTCTTTGAGGATGTGTTCATCAAAGATAAATGCATGAAATTATCTAGTCCTACAGACACAGTCAATGATTCACAGTTGGAATCAAGAATCAGCCTTACTGACACTTAAAACTTCAATGACAAATGGGCCAAGAAGAGTCTTTAGTAGATAATAAAATAAATTTTGTGGTTATACGATAATATTTTGAACTAGTTGATTTGCCGAAAGGGGCTAAAACTATAGTAAGTGAGATTTGTAGAAGAAACTTAATTTTGCACTGTGGGGAAGATTTGTTGAAGTCTACTCACATGTATGTGATGTTGCTACAATAAGTATTCTTCTTGTTATTACATCTATTGAAAATTTTGTTATTTATGAAAGATGTTTAAATAGTTATGTTCTAAAAGTTTTGTACTTTATGTTTTGTATCGAAAAGTTTTGTACTAAAGAGTTTTGTACTAAAAAGTTTGCACTAATATGTTTAGTGAACAAGATTTACAAATTGGTAAAATTATTGTATGTTTTAAAACATGTGTTAAACTTGAGGCATAAATAATTTGACAGACTTTAAAGAGCTTAGATTTGAATCAAGTAATTTAAATAAATGTTTTTAATTTTGTAGTGAGTCAAATATAATTGCCCTCATTATGTGTATATCGTTGACATGCTTGTTGTTTGGAAGTGACATCTCTTCAACAAATTAAGTTAAAATTGTGCTATCCATAGAATTCAGCATGAAATACCTAGATATTGTGGAAACCATAGGTATAAGGGTGAGTTTCGGTTGGCAAGGGATAACCCTTAGTTAAACTCATCAAATCAAAATGTGTTTCAAAAGTGGGAATATAGTGATTAAAAGTGTGTTTTGAAACACATTATGATTATGATAAAAGGTTGACACCTAATGATGGTGCAACTATGAGACATAGCCTTTGAGGTAGGTATGATCTGCAAATTCACCAATAATCTTATACATATTGAGTGCCCTTAAGAGGCTAATGAGATACCCGAGTGGTACTCAAGATTTTGCTTTGTGCTACTCTAGTCATTCGAACACTCTCATACATATTTGAGTGCCCTTAAGAGGCTAATGAGATACCTGAGTGGTACTTAAGAATTTGCTTTGTGCTACTCTAGTCATTCTTCGAATGAATGGCTGATCTGATATATTATGATGCTCAGAATTTAGTGAAAGTCGATAACTAGTGGATATGTGTTTATACTAGGAGGAACAGAAATGTTATGAAAATTAAAAGACAAACAGGCACTGTGCTATCATCCATAAAATCAGACCTCTATGTGTTATCCTCTGCAAGGAAAAATGCTGAATGGATTGAAGAATTTATTGCTAGTCATCCATTAAGAAGTTTAAGTAACTCTCTAATTCTGTTATGCAACTATCAAGCTACAATGTACTGTAGCTCATAACTCACTCTATAATAGTTAGAGGAATATATTAAGGCTGAAAGAAGTCTAGTTGAACTTTCTCATAAATAAAGTGTAATTGAAATAAAATATGGCTAATTCTCCTGCTAAGAGACTTGAAAGTGATTTAATTATCAAAACTATAGGGGAAATGGATTTATGACTCAAAAGCTTTAACATCCTAATTGTTTTGAAATTTAGAATCCAATTGGAGTCATAGAGAAGCTCAAACTTAAGCATCAATTTTAGGCAGTTGGAATGGTTTAGATAATTTGAAAAGTTCAATGTAAATTTTGTCAATATATAATTTCATTCCAATTTTGATGATGCTATATATTTTTATAATTTATTTAGAATAATCATATTATTCCAAAAGAAAGTGTGAAAACTTGTCGATGTGTTTCCGATGTTTAGAATGTCATTATATCATTCCAATTTTGATGATATATCTCTTTTATGGATTCTTGTTTCATTCCAATTTTGATGATTCAAAATTAACCATAATTGATTTGATTATTCTATCATTCTAATATGAAACATAATATAGTTCTTGTGTAGAAACTATAATAGTTCTTGTTCTTTATTTTGTTAAAGAAACTTGATTGTGATGCTTGCGTTACATTTTGCTAAGCTATTATAAAATTTTACTAAGTTCTTTAGTAGAACTAGAAACTTTATGAAAATCGCTTGAATTCTTATAGATGTGTCTCATGATATTCTTGTTTATAATATGCTAGCAAAGATGGAGGAGTTGAATCTGTCAACATAGATTTCAAAATAATGATTTACTCAAAATGGAGGACTAAATATAAATGAGTGTGTAAGGATAGAGTTTCAGTTTATTTTTTTCAAGAATAAATTAGTCACTTGCTTGGTAAAATTTCTTTTGAGTTTAGGATTTTTGTGTTCATTGAGCTTAAAACTCTTATTTTTATCTTGAAGTTTATTTGCTTCATTTGATTTTGAAACTATGACAGATTTCTCCAGTTGGTTTATTCATTGTGAACTATTATGTTGTGATATGGTTTAGGAACTATTTAATTATTTTGGTGTAGTATTTTTTGAACTATTCGAATTTATAATTGTTTTAATCCTTATGAACTATACATTGAGTGATGTATTTCTTCTATTTAAAGACTGCTATCAGCCAGTCAGCTTTATATTGAACTGATGAAATAATCCAATATGTTTATTTATTGAGAATATAGGAGGAGATTGTTGGATATATAGGTATATTCTCACTATATGAATAATATTATGTGTAATATTATTCTATAGGTAATACGTGTGTTACATGTACTAATTGTATGGATATAGGAACGCGGGTAGAGTTGGTTGAGAACTCAGTACCCAAACCAGTATTTTTCCTATAAATACTGGCTTATGACAGTAGTCTAGGTATTCCAATTTTGATACATAGGATAAATATCTCAAACATCTTAGTCTAGGATATTAACCCTAATTTCTATTATTACAATCTCTCATAATCTCTAACAGCTTCCGCAAGTGTAACCCACCTCCTCTTCCTCACACCCATTTCCGGCCGGTAAGTTAACTCCTTCGTCACATTCAAAGGAAACATAATCCCCTCATCATACAACAAACCATATCTTTTGCTTTTGTAAATCCACTTTCCAAAACTATCCTCGAGTTTTCCCTGAACTCCTGCCTCTTATGCCTCTCTTACTGCCGCCTCGTCCTCACTTTCATCAGACTCCCACCCTCCCTTGCCCTTTGGGGAACAACATCTTGATGTTGTTATTCTTCCGCGACGTGATAACCAGAACCGCTATTTCATGATCACTGTTTACTATATACGGAATGCATCCAACGACCATGCGGCCTCCGTATATGTTGTAGCGCTGTAGCTGTCAGCCCTGTTTGGAAACCAAGCACACCATCTTGCTGTGAAATGGGTACAAACCAAAATATTCGACAATGATTTTTGAGATATGTAAGGAGAAGAAGAGAGATGAGATGGGGTTGTAATGGGATGGATGTAAGATGGCTAATGAGGGGGTTTATGGAAGGGGGTTGAGATCAGATGAGTTTTTGGAATACTTATAGTTAGTAGATGGAGATGGAGATGGAGATGGAGACGGAAAGAGGCAATTGTGTAATGCGTGTGGTCTCCACTAATTGTTTAGACTAGAAGAAGCGCGTGGGAATCATCTTATAATGCTATTCACTAATTGGTACTTTAGTCTTAATTAAGTAGCGTCTAAAGGCTATAAGAAATTCACCTACTACAGCAGTAACTATTGTTTACAAATATTTATGTAGGAGCCCTTAATAATATACTAATTGTTCCATGCGATTTCTATCAGATCTTGTCCTTCATTCAACTTCAACTTTTACTTAGGCCCTTTGGATTTGTTTTATGTAATTTAATTATTTACATGTCAAATATATACTATACAAAATTTCTCAACTCATAGACCATTTCATTCTCATTCATTTATACTAAATCTCTTATCCTACAATTGAGGCATTAGTGCTTCGGCTATATTTGTTAGTAGTATCTTACAGACCATTTCTTCCTCATCTAGTTGCACATCCTTCTAGTCCTAGTGCTCTTTCAAGCATCATCAATAAGTTCCTTAATTACAGGTGACCACGGACCACATCCACAAACTATGGGTGGCCCTTCTTTTCAACTTTTGCCTCGTTCAAAATATCTTCGCCTTATATATGGTACACATTCACTTAATTTAACCTCTTCTGAAACTATCAATACTCGCATAGTATACGTGCATCATTTAATTGTTAATAGATTCGTTATTGATTGTCGCCTCTTCAGATGTAGTACATTATTAATTACTATAATGCATATAGTGGCATCCAATAGTTGAGGGAACCTTACCGTTGCTTTGGTTTCTCGCCCACCTGCGAGGACGATGTTCTTGAGACCGATTAAGCAATTGTGATGACAGCTAACAGTGCCTTCTTCATTACTGAAAAATAATTTCGCTCTATTTTTGTTAAGGGAAATAACTTTTCACTCTCCGTCTCCATCCATGATAAGATGAATTTTTTCCCAAACTGTCCCATTTTTTGAAAGTTTTTCCCAAACTGTCCTACTTTTTTTTTAATTTCCAAACCAACCCACTCGGTTTTTGAAAAACCGAGTGTAGTTAAAACTCACGCGGTCTTTCAAAGACCGAGTCTTGCTCTTCGATTTTTCGAAGTGCAAGACTCGGTCTTTGAAAGACCGCGTGAGTTTTAACTACACGCGGTCTTTCAAAGACCACGCGGTCATTTTGATAAATACTTTCGAAAGTGGGTCAGTTTGGTAAATACTTTCAAAAAGTGGGCCATTTTGGTAACAAGTTCGGTTTGTAGAAGAAAAAAATGCCAATTAAGAACTAGAGACCGTTTAAGTTTGTAACAAGTGTTACATAATACTAGCAAACCACAAGCACCAACTTGATTATTTGAAAATTATGTCTAATATTAAACTATTTTAAACTATTATTGTATAATCAAATTAAACTCTATCGGAACCTAACTAATAGTAATAACACTTTACACTAGTTAAAACACAATATGAACAGAGAAATATGAAATAAATGAAATAGTGAATATTATAGTTAACTATGAATGTCAATAATAGTTACTTAACAACCACATTTTAATATTAAACATAGAAAAGAGAGTTCCTGACCAAGGCCACCATTTTTTTCGGAGAGTACTATTTTCCTTCCATAGACTTTGCGTCTTAAATTTTATGAACCTAAAAAATTATTGTAATTTGTTAAGTGTTTGCACCTTTAACTTTAGTACTGCAACCATTTATAGTATGTTTCCCTTCAAAATTTAAATTTCTTTAGTGTTGCACAGTCAGTAGAAACATTCTGGACCAAAAGATGGAAGCTACTTATACCAGAACTTTGGCAAATTGTCCTCTTGAAAATCAATTTGGAGCAACCACAATAATCGAGACAAGGAATGCTATACGGTTCCAGATTCTACTTCCCGGGGTCTTCATAAAGTAACAACCTAGAAATGTCGAGTTGTTAACATTCTCTGTGTCCAGTTGTAGAATTATGTAATAATTTAGTCTCTGTATTTGTTCAGATGGAGACTTGCAATTTGAACTGGATCCTGACGGGACTTTAACAGTATCCGGGATCAAAACATCGGAACCTCCATTCGTGTTGGACCAAACATTTACTAAGGTGAACAGTAATAAAAAGGTCCAAGAAACAGACAATTTAGTTTTTTGGTATCGCTGGTGGTGCTGTTTCTTGGAGGTCCAAGAAACAGACTATTTTAATTTACTCTACTATGGAGTCTGAGTTAGTTGCTCTAGCTGCTGCTAGTGAGAAGGCAAGCTGGTTGAGGAACCTCTTGTCTTACATTCCATCATGGAGTAGGCCTATACCTACGATCTTAATCCACTCAGATAGTACTGCTGCTAGAGCTAAAGTACAAAACGCTTACTATAACGGTAAGAGATTAGCGATTCGTCGCAAGCACAGTACGGTGAGAGAGCTCCTCATGTCTTGTACTGTTACTGTGGATTTTGTGAGATTGGAAAGTATAAGTGGGGGATTGTTGGAATTGAGTATACATTCAAAACACTTCTCTTGTTGACAACATTGTCATTTGACCCAACGGTTAAAGTTTTGAGTTCTCATAAGGTTGGGGGTTCAATTCCTACATTCCACATAATATATATATATATATATGACCGGGTCGGGCCTTAGGGCTCTTTGGGTCTCTTGAAAAAAGGAAAAAAAAGAATTTTTTAATTTTTTAAACTTTCAAATTTCAAACAGATAAAAAAAAATGTTTTTTTTCAATTAATAATATGACTATTTCAAGAGATAAATGGGCTTTATGTTATAGCCGTTTTAAGAATTAAAGGATCTTTATTATGTAGCCGTTTTTTATTAAATGCATACACTATTTACTCCTTCATGGTTACTGGTTATAAAAAGGTATCATTTTTTGACCCAAAAAAAACAAAAAACAAACAGTCCTTTCTCTTCTTCTCGTCTATTTTCTTGAGCGGTCTTTTGCTTTGATTTGGGTGGTGCAAGTTGGTATGTTCTGCTATTGGAGCACTAGGCAGCATTGTAGATAGAAGCTCGTTATATCCCGAAAGAAGTGTTTGGTGATCAACGATTCATCTCCAGAATCGACCAAATAGTTTCTTAAAGCAAGTGCAACCCACTCCTCAAGCCACTTTTCACTTTCTTCCTGTTGCATATCAACTCCAGGGCCATTTTCAGAAGGTGCATTTCGTGCACTCAGGCTTACCCATTTTTATTAACAAGACCTTACATTACTTGATATTGTTAGAAGAAAAATAACTAATCAACGCATATTACCTTCAGCCAATTCTTGATTGTGCTCCTATATCCCGTTGCAAGTATTATGGCATCAAAGTGATGTACCTTTCTATGAGAAAATGCAGCAAATTTACCCTTTATGTTTGTTAAAGAAGGTGCTACCTGGCACCATATCACATTAAAAATTAATTCAAATCAGATATAATCACATAAAAATGATTATAGCTTATTACAATTGAAACATAAAGTTTTTTGAATTTTTTTTTGAAAAAAATTGAAACATAAAGTTAATAAAGTTAAGTTTCATTCTTACCTGAATTTCTCCGGTTTCTATCTTTTGGAACGTGCCAACATCAATGATAGGATGAACAAGGGGATCATTCAATTTTAGGGGTAAATGTCCTTTAGTAGGTTCATTTATGTCGTACTTGGATGTATCCCCAAATGAAAAGGATAAAAGCATCCACTACTCCAAGAGGCAAATAATAAAAGCATCCAAAATGACCCACTTTTTGAAAGTATTAACCAAACTGACCCACTTTCGAAAGTATTTACCAAAATGACCTGCGGTCTTTGAAAGACCGCGTGTAGTTAAAACTCATGCGGTCTTTCAAAGACCGAGTCTTACACTTCGAAAAATCGAAGAGTAAGACTCGGTCTTTGAAAAACCGCGTGAGTTTTAACTACACTCGATCATTCAAAGACCGGGTGGGATGGTTTGGAAGTTAAAAAAAAATTAGGGCAGTTTGGGAAAAACTTTCAAAAAGTGGGGCAGTTTGGGAAAAAATTCTGATAAGATGGTGTTTGGCTTGGCAAGAGGAGAATGCGGATGATAGTATGAAAATAGAGATACTTTCACCATTTTTTATATTTGAGAAATATAAAAGTAAAAAAAAAAATGAGAGTGACTTTTTCAAAGTTTTTAATTTATGCTTATTTTCGAAACTATTTGCAAAAAAATGAGAGCTGCCAAACTAATTGCACTCGAGGACTCAACAACTACACTCGCCGTTTCCAATGGCGAGTTTAGTTATTTCATGTTCGCTGTTGGAACACGGTGAGTCTAGTTCTAATTATTTTTTGAAACTTGTCGTTCTCAACCGCGAATTTAGTTCAAAATTTTCAAACACGACTCATCATTCCCAATGGCGAGATTCTTTGTACTAGACTTGCTATTGGGAACGCGACTGTACATTTTTTTGAAATTTCACAGAGAAAACTCTCTGTTGAACTTGGTGAAATTTCCAAAAAAATCCAAAGAAAAGCTCGTTGTTCCCAACAGCGAGGGGAGATGAATTAAACTCGCTGTTGAGAAAAGAGAGTTTGTTGATTATGAAATTTCACAAAAAGTAAAACTCTTTGTTGGACTTGAAGAAATTTAGGGGAAAGAAAACTTCATAAAAGAGCTCGTTGTTCCTAAAAGCGGAGGAAATGAATTGAACTCGTTGTTAGGAACAACGAGTCTATAATATGCGCATTGTTCCCAAGCCCAGTACAATTTCTAAATTTCCAAATCCACTTATGTGTATTGTTTCTGATTACATTTATCGATAATAATCATAGTTCCAGAATTTTAACATACATATCACAATTCCACAAATAAACGACCATCATACATACATAGATAGCTCAAGGCAACAAAGTTGTATGCAAAAATTAACAAAATCAAACTTCAAACATATAATTGGCTCCAACATCAAAACAAGCAAAAACAAAAAATAAATAATGATCATCACATCATCGCAAACATACACTATGTTAACATAAGTTATATGAACAACATCCTCAATTACATAAAAAAAAAAACTCAAAAAACTTAACCAAAAGCTACAAAAATTTAACACTGCATGTATTTATCGGTCTTCTTACGCTTTTGGTGTGCGATTGTTTTGCGCTTCTTTGGAGTTGGCATTTTTGTAATACCTGAGATATAAAAAGCTCGTTGTCATTAGGTATTCTCTGTTGTTGAGCCCTTACCCCTCATCATGCGGTTGCCTCTCTTCTTTTGGTTTCGGTAGTGCAATGGTAGGAAGCGTAGCCACTGATGGCTTGTGCGAACATGGTAGGAATGCGGGGCCCTTACCCACCACATCAAGAGGTCGTCTACACAATGTTAGAATCTCATGTGCGAGCTCTTTTATAGCATCAGTCACATTAGATGCGATACTCCACAACCGTCGAGCGACACTTCTTGCAATCTCTTATGTGTTCTCCACCTATAAATTAGATAGTGTCATATAAACATTTATGTGTGATACGATCTAACTATATGAAATAAACAAAGATAAATAAGATGAACTATAAATGGAACTAACAATATGATACGAACTATATGATACCAACTATAAATGATAATCATGTGATACGGAGTATAAATGATAATCGTATGAAACAAACTATAAACGGAACTAACTATATGATACGAACTATGTAATAAGAACTATAAATGTATCATATAGTTATTATATTTTCTTACCATGATTGCCAATGTCTTCGCCTTTGGTTGAAACATGAGCTGCAAAGATGAGTGGTCGGGAGATGGTTCCCTCTCTAGCGTTGGTATCGGAAGTATCACTCGGTCTGGCTTAGTGGTAAGAGGTACGATAATCAATCGCTTAATCAGAGAATAGCAAGTCATGTATGCCTCATGCATTTGTCCATTACACGGAGAAATTCTGCTAATGATCATTTCGTTTCGGTGCTCATTCTAAGAGTAGACATGAGTTCGGTGATATCTAGCCCAATCGATATCGGGCAACTGACCAATCCCTGTGATATCGTGCAATGTACTGTTATAGGTTCGTGCGGCAGTTAGATCTTGTTGAAGACCGAACTGTCAGAGTACTCGGTCTACATAAGGAAGCTTTACGATGGAGAAGTGGATGAGCGGTGCAGTCATCAACCATAGATCGCTATGTTATGTGCAACATAGCGGAAGCTTCTCCAATATCTCAGCAATGTACGGATCTTAAACAATGCATTCCGCGTGCAATTGATCGAGCTCATCTCGATAATATGTGAGCAGTCCACGTGGGTTATCATGTGTGTGTGGTCCCCAGCCCAATAAACACCAATAGGAGCTAACTAACCAACTCCAAACACCAATGCGCTCCACATCGGGTGTTGGCTACTTACGCATAGCCAACCAATGTGTACGCTCATAGCTCCATACTTATAGTATCACCATCAGTCTCGCTGCCTGTACATTGTTTAAGGAACCATGACACATATTCCTGTATAGGACCGCCAAAGATGCCCTACCCCAACTAAACCGGCCGGCTTTTCTAATGTCAGCGATCAATTGCAAATACATTACGAGTACTTGGTTGTCCGTTGAGTTCGGAAATATCACACCTCCAAAAAGTGTCATAAGGTACGCTCGTGCATAGCACTCTACATGATACTCAGTCATGTCTGGTTTCAAGTAACCATCGAACGACTTCATCAACCATGAAAGTTAAGAGATGTACCAATAAAAGTTGGTTCGGTCGGATCCTGATAAAGGTATTTTCGAACAAGATGGAACTTATCGAAGTCCCAACTTCCAGTCACAACAACATCATCTATTGGAAGTCCAGTAATTAAGGCAAGATCCTGCAAAGTCATCGTCATCTCACCACGAGGTAGGTGGAATGTATCAGTCTCTGGCCGTCATCTATCGACTAGAGCATTTAGAAGACCCTAATCCAACTTCACTGACCCTATAACTGCAACTCCATAGAATCTCGCTTCCACCAACCATGAGATAATGTGAACGTGTAGAGGCAACATCTTGTGCTTTCGCAATGTCAAGTCCTTCGATTCACCTCTCTATACAAAATTCAATCGGCGAGTCGCTTGCATTCCAAGCAATGATGGGTCTACTGGACCGGGACCTCCAGGTGCATCTGCAGGTGCATGTGGTGGTTGGGGGACATCCAGGCCTGGCTCCCACCATGAGGCGGGTGAGGCAGCCCCTCAGGCCCCCAATGTTTTTACAAGTTTACGGGCCCCAAATTTATATTTCCCTTACAAATATAGACATGTATTTTGCGCGTAAAAAAATTATATTGTAATTAAAGGACCCCAAAAATAATTATTTGGGCATTTCGCCTTGGGCCCCCGGGAACTCAGGGCTAGCCCTGGGGACATGGATAGGGGTGTCAGTAACATCTTGCATCGGAAGAAATAATAATTTACATTAAACGATGACGGTTGGATATATATATATATATATATATATATATATATATATATATATATATATATATATATTATGGAGTTCAGAACTTAAAAAACAATAATATACATTAAACAAATCTTACCAGTCCTAGTATTCGCCCCAATTTTCTTTTCACTTCTCTCCTTAATAGAAAAACATTTCCCATCAACCAAATCAGTTTCAAATGATTTCTTACGAATCTCATCATTCACAAGCACATCACCTCCAAATCGATGTAATCTTTCCAGTAAAGTAGGATAAGGTTTGAAAAGGAATTTTGATTGAATTAAGAGTTGGTTAGTTTTAGAGTCTAAGTTAAAATTTTGTTAGTAGTTAGTTAGGATCACTATGGTTTTTGATAATCATCAGTTAGTTTTATAAGTGTAACACCCTGTAATTTTAAATGATATTATATATATATATACTAGATTTGTTCGTGGGCACGTGCCTACGGCACGTCTTCGGAACGATACAAAACACAAAAAGCCATGTAAACAGTAAAACAATAATTAGTTTGAATAGTATGACAATAATTAGTTATAAATAAAAGTCTATGTTTCCATTAGTATATGTTGAAAAATAATTATAAATGGGGGTATAAAATCTAACTTCTTAGAACTTTAAGTGTGGAAAATAATGAAATTTAATTGTTGAAGAGATATTTGCTATTAAAAATTTTGAAAATTTACAAAACCGAAAGCTTAAAATCTAAATTTCTAAGTAAATAAAGAAAGAATGGGAAAGAGATAGAGAGAGAGAGAGAAAGAGAGAAATATGAAAAAAGTAAAGAAAGAAGAGAGAGATAGTAATAAAGTAATGAGTTTTTTAGGGGAAAAAAATTGGTTTTGGGTTTGAAATTTTGGAGGAAAAATGTGTTTTGTGAGGTTTGAAATGGGTCTTTGATTTTGGGGGGGATTGATTGTGATCCACTTGATAGCTTTCTTTGTAATTTATTTTATATATATATATATATATATATATATATATATATATATATATATATATATAAGGGTAATGGTAGAGTTGTAATTAAAAGTGTGAATGGGGGCCCACGTGAAGACAAAGCAGCGTTGCTGCTGTTGTTGAGGCTGACATCATTGATGACGTTAGTAGAGGGGTCCCAGCTGGGTCTGAGGCAGGGCGCTGCGTGTAGCAGCGTGCCACGTGGCCAGTGAGGGGCCCACGTTGGCTCCTCGATTGCTGTGCTCACGGAGAGAGAGATGAGAGAGAGTATTAATTTGTCCCACACCGGGAATACAAATAGAATAATTAACTATAGATAATAATGTCTATGATCAAGAGTCGGTTGGAAAAAGTTTTTGCATATTTTTCGGGCCGAATTCCGGTGGGCTCTGGCCACTGGCAGCGCCGAAAATTGATTGGATCATGTTCTTCTCATCGAGTACTATTTCGTAATGTACTCACTTGCCAAAAATAGTTTCCTAATTAAAGAGAAATGTAGGTCCAAAGTCGGGTACTCGAAATGTACTAACTTGGACAGTTGGAATGAATAATCCCACATTGGAAGATGGAAAAGATTTTCTCTAGTATATAAGCTAAAGAAATGGACTAAAGGGCGTAGCCCTGGAGTTACCACTAACATGTAGTGGGGAGAGGACCTAGCCAAAATAACAAACACGCACACGCGTTCGGCTTCGGCTTCGGCTTCGACTTTGTCTTCGGCTCGGTTTGGTCTGGTCTGGTCTGGTCTGGTCTGATCTGGCCTGGCTTGGCTTTGGCCTATATATTTTTTTGCCTTGCTCCAAATTTTTTCCTAGATACTGTTGAGGCTTTTCAAATTCTGTAACTGCTGGAACCATTACTCTGTAATAGCAGAGTAATGGCTCATCAGTTACGTTTTTGAACCATTACTCTACTGTTACAGAGTAATGGACCTTTCAGACATTCTTATTCTCTTATAAAACTAGCAACTTTTGTTTGTCAGTACACAAAATTTCAAAAACCATTCTGAACCTTCTTTTTCTTCCTCTGAACCACAGTATGAGAATACAACACATTTCCAGTTCGATGTGCTCTCTGAAGTTAGGGTGCTGCTCTTCAGGGAAATGTAATACAGTTGTATCTTGGGAGGTAATTTGTCAACCACCGTCATACTACGGGGCAAATTTTACTTTAAGGACAGAGATATTCAAATCTCGACTCTGTATTGTACTGTATGGTTTGTTCTTTCATTTCCTATATTTGTAATTCTTCACAAATATTGTTAGCATTTTCTGTTTTATGGAATTCATGTTCTAACAATCTTAAAGCAAAATTTTCCCTCAAATCTAACAGTTTTTGTGAAGGTTCTTTGCAGGTACTGTTATCACTTCGGAAAAACAACTAACAGTTCTATTTCAACTGTTTCAGAACATGGAAAACACACAGAACGATTATGTCAGTGGAATTATCAGTGAACAAACACAGGTGACCCAAATTATGACTGCACAATCGATTGCGGCACAGATGGTCGTTCTGCCCATACATATAACTGTAGGAGAAAAACCAGAGAAGTTCAATGGAACGGGATTCAAGAAGTGGCAAGGAAAGATGCAGTTCTACCTAACCACCTTGAAGCTGGACAGGTTTCTCACTGAATCTGCCCCTATGCTGGTGATATGGCTAAAAATGGGGTTAAATCGGAACCGTCCAAATCGGGCACGAATCTTGAAGCCCAGGGGTAAAATAGTAATTTCACCTACTAATAGGTCTGAAGCGGGTACTGGATCTCCTTCTTGGAAACCCACTAACCCGCGAACGGATCCACCTCAACTGGGTGCGGGTTTCAACCCGCAACAAACCCGGTCCAGAAAGGATAGAATTAGGGTTTCTGATTAATCCTAATCAACGACCCTGATTCATATCTATCCCTTCACTGGGGATTAGGGATTACATTCCTTATCTAACCATAGGGATTACATTCCTAATCTGATCCCAGCGGCGCCTATAAATACCTCCCATCCATCTCCATTAAGAGGTAATCAATCTTTTGCCAGTTTTACGCTCTTTCATAATCACTTCTGATTTCTGACTTGAGCGTCGAAGGGTGCATCGCCGGGAACAACCCCGGTGTCTCGCACTTTTTGCAGGTGTACGGCGGGAGACAACATCAAACTCCGGCAGAACAGGTAACAGGTTTGCTATTCAGTTTTCTTAAGGATCCACAAATACTATCTGTTTGTCCCCACACCAGATTCAGCTGCAACAGATTGGCGCAGTCAGTGGGAAACAACGAGTAGCAGACTCCCCTCTTCCCGTTGGTCGGATCTTCTCCAGCCATGCCTCCTAGGAAAGCCAGATCAAGAGGGTCCAACCGAGGACCCAACCCCGATCAGCAACAAGAAGTTCTCATCCAGCCCGCTCCACAGCAGGGGCAGCTTCCTCCTCAAGCGGAAGACCCACTCCAACAGGACCTGCTTCCTCCTCAGAATCAACAACCTCCTAAGGGTCCCAACTCGCAGAAACAACCTCTCTATCCGGACTACGTCTCCATCCACAATGCCTCTTCGGATTCAATGGCCTCCCATAATCCCCGAGCTTCCGACCTACGCAACACCGTCCTCGATCGGCAGAAGGATGAGGATCTTCACCACCGTCTGGATGAGAAGCAGGCCCGAGAGGGAGCCTCCCGCCAACAACGTCCGAATGAGCGATCTCCTCACCGCCGCAAATACAGAAGGTCCCCTATCTGAAGGGGGCGGAGAGAGTCCCCCGAGCATCACGGGAGAAGACCCCGTTTCCCTGCCGGTCGACAACATCCTAGGAACGATGAGGCACCCATCACTCGTGCCTAGTTCCAGCAGTTCCAAGCAACCGTCCTACAAGCTCTCAATCTCCGTCCCAACACTAATGCTCCAAGGATTCCCTCTCCTCCTCCGGCTCGAAGTCCTCGCCGACAGTCCCTAACTCCTCCTCAAGCTCCTAGCAACCCCCGGCACATGCCAAGTCCTCGCCGCTCAAGGAGCTACCGTCGTCATAGCTCCCGCTCTCCCTCGTACGAAGACGAGTCTAGAGGCTCGGCTGATTACCGTCGAAGAGATGACGCTGTCTACCGTCGTCTCCATGAAATGGAGAGGTGCTTGGGTCGGTTAGACCGTGAAGAAGAACTCAGAGGAAGGACTCTTCGTCCTAGTAGACCTCCTTTTTCCCGAACCATAATGGATGCACTTGTACCAATCGGCTTTAAGCCCCCTCAATTTGAGACCTATTCCGGGGAGACTGACCCCGTTGATCACATCGAAAGCTTCAAGACCCTCATGCTCATCCATCAAGCTTCCGATGCTCTGCTCTGCAAAACCTTCCCCGCAACTCTCAAGGGTCCAGCTCGAGAATGGTATTCTCGCCTTGCTCCTTCCTCAATATTCTCCTTCGAGCAATTTGAGACCCTCTTCGTCACCCACTTCGTAAGTAGTCGTAGAACCGAGAAGACTAGTATCTCGCTATTCTACCTCCACCAGAAGAAGGGTGAGAAGCTGAGAGACTATGCGAAAAGGTTCACAGCTGAAGCCAGGTCCATAGCATCCCTCGACCAGTCGGTCGCTGCAACAGCATTTCAATCCAATGTCCTCAACTCCAGCCTCCGCTCCTCCCTCGCCAAGAAGGCCCCACAGAATTTTTCTGACCTCCTCCTCTGGAGCGAAAAGTATATTCGGGCCGAAGAAGCTGAGCACCGCCCCAACTTGGAGGGGTCTTTCTCCGGGTTTAAGAGAAAGGGAACAGAAGAGGAGGGGGCCAAGAAGCTCCAGAAGGATAATGGCGGCCAGCGCCGATCTACCGCCAGATTTGAAAAATTTACTCCCCTTAATGCCAACATCTCCACAATTCTCATGAAAGTTGAGAAGGAGGGGGTGATACCTCCTGCACCAAAAATGAACACCCCCAGCAAGAAAAGAGATAAAGAGAAGTGGTGCCGTTATCACCGGGACCATGGCCACGACACCAATGATTGTCGGGCCTTGAAGAATGAGATAGAAGCCCTCATCCAGAGGGGGCAGCTGACCAGGTTCGTGAGAAAGGACCGAGCCGACATTCCTCCCCCGCCTCGGGGGGCTAATAAGCGTCCTGAACGCGATGAAACACCCGACTTCGAAGAGGAGCGTGTCCTACACCTCATTCATGGGGGCCCAATGGGGGGCTCCTCAAACTCCTCTCGAAATGCGTTCATCAGGGAAGTCAATTCGGTTCGTGCCACCCCTCCTCCTAAAGGCCTCGGAGTGCCCGTCACATTCTCAGACGAAGATCTTGAAGGTGTCCGCACCCCCCATTGTGACACACTCGTCATCAATCTCCATATGGCGAACTTCAAAGTGGAGAGGATCCTAGTGGACAATGGCAGCTCCGTTAACATCCTCTTCTTCGCCGCTTTCAAAGACCTCAAACTCTTCCGGGACAGACTTAAGCCCGCCGGCTACACGCTCCATGGGTTCACGGGAGTGCCAGTGACTATTGAAGGGGTGATCAACGTAACCGCTGGCAAAACTCCTACTACCCGAACGGAGTCAATGGATTTTATGGTCGTGGATGTCCCTGTAGCCTACAATGTCATTTTGGGTCGGCCCGGCCTTGCTGCCCTTGAGGCCGTCCCCTCTGCCTATCACCTCAAGATGAAGTTTTCCACTCGGGCCGGAGTAGGGGAAGTAAAAGGCAATCAGGAAACGGCCCGTAAGTGCTACATGACCTCTACCCTCGGTCTAGTCCTCTCCCTAGAAACTCTGGAAATCTCCCAAGATCTCGTCCGACCAATGTCCGAGCCGGTGGATGAGTTGGAGGAAGTGCTCTTCTCTGAGCAGGATCCAAGCCGAAAGTTCTTTGTTAGCAAGACCCTCCCGTCCGCCCTATGTTCCGACATAGTCCAGTGCATCCGAAGGAACCGAGACCTCTTTGCTTGGTCAGCTGCAGACATGCCCGGAATTGCCGAAGAGCTCTTGGTCCACCACCTCAGTGTTGCTCCGGGGTCCAAACCGGTCCAATAGAAGAAGCGCAAGTTCGCCCCCGAACGCCAGCTAGCTATAAAAGAGGAGGTGGACAAGCTCTTGAAGGCCCGGTTCATACAAGAGGTGAACTATCCTGAGTGGTTGTCGAATGTAGTAATGGTGAAGAAGCCCAATGGGACCTGGAGGATTTGCATCGATTTCACCGATCTCAACAAGGCTTGCCCGAAGGACCCCTTCCCTCTTCCAAGTATTGACACTTTGATTGACGCCACTTCGGGTTATGAACTCCTCAGCTTCATGGACACCTTCTCAGGCTACAATCAGATCCGGATGTTCCCCCCAGATATCTCGAAGACCTCATTTGTGACCGACCAGGGCCTCTACTGCTACAGGGTAATGTCCTTCGGTCTAAAGAATGCATGCGCCACATATCAACGCCTCGTCAACAAGGTTTTCCAAGCTCAGATCGTCCAGAATATGGAAGTATATGTTGACGACATGCTTGTAAAAAGCATCCGAGGTGCCGATCATGTAACCGACCTATAGGAGGCGTTCGATGTTCTGAGAAAGCACAATATGAGACTCAATCAGAACAAGTGTACGTTCGGAGTCTCGTCAGGAAAGTTCCTCGGCTTCATGGTCAGCCAATGAGGAATTGAAGCTAACCCTGAGAAAATTAAGGCCATATTAGACATGGCCCCTCCCAAGAACGTTAAGGAAGTTCAGAGGCTAACAGGCCGCCTAGCCGCCATAGGGCATTTTCTTTCAAAGTCCGGGGAGAAATGCATGCACTTCTTCAAGGCCCTCAGGGGGGCTAAAGGTTTTGAATAGGGACAACAGCAACAGGAGTCGTTCGACCAACTCAAGGCTTACCTCGTCAATCCTCCTCTCCTCAGCAAACCAGTCCCTGGTGAACCCCTCTACCTCTACCTGGCAGCCTCCGAACAGACCCTCAGTGCCGTTTTAGTAAGGAAGGAAGACCGGGCTCAAAAGCCCATCTACTATGTGAGCAAGGTACTTCGGGATGCCGAGCTCCGCTACCCGAGGATAGAAAAGATGGCTTATGCCCTAGTAATGGCCGCAAGGAAGCTCCGCCCGTATTTTCAGTCCCATTCGATGGTCGTTCTTACCGACCAACCACTAAAGCAAGTGCTCCACAAGCCAGAGACCTCCGGTCGCCTTATGAAGTGGTCTATCGAGCTGAGCCAGCATGATATAACGTATTAGTTTCGGACCGCGATCAAAGCTCATGCCCTAGCCAAATTTATAATTGAAAGTACCATCCCCGAGTTCAGCCAAGCGATGAAGGAACCACTTGTCTGGTCGGTTTATGTGGATGGATCCTCCTGTAACGAGGGAAGCGGAGCAGGGGTCATTCTGGTAGGCCCAGATGACTTCATCCTCCAATACTCCCTCCGTATCAACTTCAAGGCTTCTAACAACGAAGCAGAACACGAGGCACTCATAGCCGGCCTTGGAATGGCTCACAATGCAGGGGCACAATGCCTCGGGATCTTTAGCGACTCTCAACTGGTCGTAAATCAGGTCCTAGGCGAGTATGAAGCACGTGACGACAGAATGGTTAAGTACTTAGCCAAGGTCAAGAGCCTCATGGCCTTATTTGAAGAAGCCCTCATCCAGCGAATCCCCCGAGAGGAGAATTCCCAGGCCGATGCCCTCTCCAAGCTAGCCTCTTCCTCCCTCCAAGGTCTCGAGCAGACCGTCTTGATAGAGGTCCTCCTGAAGCCAAGTATAGAGGATGAAACTTCTGACTCAATGGAGTCGCTGCCTGTCCGGCTTGAAGATAACTGGATGAAACCCCTCGTCAAATTCTTAAGGGATGGGCTCCTCCCCGAAGATCCTAAGAAAGCTCGAAGAGTGAGAACCCGAGCAGAGCGATACACACTGTTCGGAGGCATCCTATACAAGCGCTCCTTCACACAGGTCGACGGCAGGCCTTATTTGAGATGCCTCTCCCCCGAACAGGCCGACTACGCACTGCAAGAACTTCACGAGGGCATCGGTGGGGCACATTCAGGGTCCAGATCCTTAGCCCGCAAAATATTGAATTATGGATATTTCTGGCCCACTCTTCTACAGGACGCCGAACAGCATGTTCGGCAATGCAGCTCATGTCAGAAGTACTCCAACATCCGACGCCTCCCATAAGCTCCACTCACTTCTCTATCAAGTCCAATCCCTTTCGCAATGTGCGGGATGAATTTACTAGGGCCATTCCCGCCAGCTCTCGGCCAGTTCAAATTCTTAGTCGTGGCAATGGACTACTTCTCAAAATGGATAGAGGCCTAGCCCTTGGCCACGATCACTGAGAACAAGGTAGTTCAGTTCTTTTGGAAGAACGTAATCTGCCGATTCGGAGTCCCTCGGGTCCTCATAACAGACAGCGGAACCCAGTTCACCGGGGCTGCCTTCCGAGCTCTCTGTGAAGACCTCGCCATACAACATCGATTCTCCTCCGTATCCCATCCACAGTCGAAAGACCAAGTTGAGAATGCTAATCGACAGATCCTCTCCGGTATCAAGAAGAGGTTGGATAAATGCTCCAAAGGCTTATGGGTCGATCTGCTCCCTAACATGCTTTGGAACTACCGCACAACAAAGTGGACCCCCACAGGAGAGTCTCCGTTCAATCTCACCTATGGGTCTGAGGCTATGATCCCCCTGGAAGTCGGCATACCCTCTCCTCGTCTGATGGCTTATGAAGAAGAACAAAATGCCAGAGAGCTCCGAGCAAATCTAGACCTGATTGATGAGATCCGAGAAAGAGCTGCCATTCGTCAACAAGGTTACCGAAGAAGGATCGAGTTGGCGTACAATAAGAGAGTCCGTCCTACCGACCTCAAAGAAGGGGACTTGGTCCTCAGAAAGTTAGCCATCTCTTTCCCCGGTCAGAAGAGCAAACTGGCTCCAAATTGGGAGGGACCTTATAAGATCGCCAAAGTCGTTCGGCCCGGCACCTACAAATTAGAAGACCTCGAAGGCAGAGAGATCCCCAGGACTTGGAATGCTGACCATCTTTTGAAATACCAAGAGAGAGCACTAACGCCTCTCTAAGTATTTGAGGATGTCGAACCGTTCCTCTCCTTTTATTTGTATTCTTTCTTTTATTTCTCTCTTGTAATAACGGCTCTCAACTTTAGAAGCAGCCGACCATTAGTCATCAATAAAGAAAGCTTTTTCATATTTCACTTATAAAAATTGTTTGCATCTCTCTGTTTTTACTCTTCACTCTAACGACGAGTTTGGAGTCCAACACTTGGTTCGATTCCTCTCTGCAAGCTCGCTCTTAAACGCGAGCTAGGAGTGGGTCACCATTCGGAATTGCTCCCACAACCGTCGAACTAACTCTAACGACGAGTTCGGAGTCCAACACTTGGTTCGACTCTTCTCCGCAAGCTCGCTCTTAAAAGCGAGCTAGGAGTGGGTCACCATTCGGAATTGCTCCCACAACCATTGAACTAACTCTAACGACGAGTTCGGAGTCCAACACTTGGTTCGACTCTTTTCCGCGAATTGCTCCCACAACCGTTGAACTAACTCTAACGATGAGTTCGGAGTCCAACACTTGGTTCGACTCTTCTCCGCAAGCTCGCTCTTAAAAGCGAGCTAGGAGCGGGTCACCATTCGGAATTGCTCCCACAACCATTGAACTAACTCTAACGACGAGTTCGGAGTCTAACACTTGGTTCGACTCTTCTCCGCAAGCTCGCTCTTAAAAGCGAACTAGGGGTGGGTCACCATTCGGAATTGCTCCCACAACCGTTGAACTAACTCTAACGACGAGTTCAGAGTCCAACACTTGGTTCGACTCTTCTCCGCAAGCTCGCTCTTAAAGGCGAGCTAGGAGCGGGTCACCATTCGGAATTGCTCCCACAACCGTTGAACTAACTCTAACGACGAGTTCGGAGTCCAACACTTGGTTCGACTCTTCTCCGCAAGCTCGCTCTTAAAAGCGAGCTAGGAGCGGGTCACCATTCGGAATTGCTCCCACAATCGTTGAACTAACTCTAACGACGAGTTCGGACTCCAACACTTGGTTCGATTCCTCTCTGCAAGCTCACTCTTAAAAGCGAGCTAGGAGCGGAGTGCTTATAAGAAAGAAGCTTTGCTTCTGATTTTGAGTAGTTGTCAAAAGTTGGAGGAGTTATACTTAAACTAATTCCCGCCAACACAGTGTTCAAACATCGGGAGCAAAACGAACTCTTTTATTAAAAGAACAGAACCAACATTACAACAAGATTTTTACAATAATTTGAAGAGCATAACACAACTTATTCAGCGCTTCTTTGGAAGGGAACACTTCGGTTCAGAGACACGCGAGGGCGACGTCGCCTCCCCTCTGAGCTTGACTCTAAACCAACGAAGCGAGATCCCCCTTCGCCGCTAGTTCTGGCAGTGGCCCCAACCGAGGCGCCACTAGACGAAATAGCTACACCACTCTGAGCATCAGCTGGGCTCCGCCTAACTGCAGGCGAGTGAGTCGCAAGTTCGTAAAAAGAGATCCCTTTTTCGCTTTCCTCGCGAGTACACGACGTACTGCGAACATTGGTCCTTACAGGATAAGGTTTTAGCGTTGCAATCTTCTCCTCCAGCTCGACGATCCTATCTCTCAGGATCTCGTCCGCTGCCGATGCTTTGAGACGAGGAAGTTTAGATGGGCCTGCAGCCACTATACGACGAAGATGAGTCACTTCGATACCCCTGTCGATCGTGATTCTCCTCAATTTGTCAATTTTGGCCAACAACTTGTCGCGCTCGGACATCAACATCCCCACCTTTGAAGCTAACTCTTCTTCTTCGGCCGAGTGGTCTTTCACCGTCACCTCCAATTGGTGAATCTCTGCCTTCGCCAGCAATTCGCTGTTTCTCTGTTCGACATCAAAAAGCCCCTTACGGATCAACTCTACCTCGCCTTCGAGAGAAGTCTTCCGAGACTGCTTCTGCAGTTGCCTCAACTCGCTTAAATACCCTCTCGCCATTGCTTTGATGTCCTCCAATTTCAAGATGTCATAAAACGCTTTGTCCCGATTACAAGAAAGAGCCTCCTTCGTTTTCTCCAGCTCAGTGCAAAGATAGGAGACCTCAGTAATTGGACCCAACTCAACCTGAAAAGTGGAGAAATATCAAGAGAAGTCTTCGACACTTAGGGACGCAATCCGAGCAAAAAGAGTTAAACAATTTTGTGAAAATTTTAATCCTCAGCAAAAACACCATAAGTTTTCATTGAAAGTCAAAAGTTTGCAAAAAGCGGTGGCCAGTCCGCAGTTAGGCGTTACAAAAAAGAAGAAAAAGAAAACAGAGAAGAAGACGACAAAGTCAAGGGTCGACCACAACATCGGTCAGCACAGTCACAATTGCACGATCGGCACCACCTTCACCCTCAGTATCTTCGCCCTTCGGCTTTGTCGCGAGCGCGACCAACAGCATCTCTTCCTCACCCTCCACAGAGTCGTAGAAGTAATAGTCCGAGATGTCAAACCCGGGGTTCCGAGCGACGATATGCTTCAGAGCTCGGCCATACGCCTCCTCCATGTTCGTCAGCATGTGAGCTTCGGCCTCATCCCGAAATGCCTTCTCTGCGGCTGCCACCTTCGATGCTTGCTCGCTCAGGGCTTCCTCCGTCGCCTTCCGAGCTTCAGACAGTTCCCCCTCGAGCCGAGCCCTCTCCTTCTCAATGGCCTCGACCTTGGAGGCCTCGGCGGCCGAGCTCCTCAGCGCCTCGGCAAGCTGAGCCTTCAAGTTGGCGACCTCGGCCTCGAGCGAAGTAGAACGCATCTGCTCGGCCTCCAGCTCCTTCACCGCTTTAGATCGTTCCGACCGTTCATGGTCGTTCAGAATAGTCATCTCCTTCTCCTTGCTCTCGAATTCCTCGAGCAAATAGTTGAAGTGGCAGAGGGTCTACAGGCAACGTAAGAAACTGTCAAGAATGAGCACAAAACTTAGAAAAATTCTCAAGAAAGTGATCCACTACTTACCGACATGGTATTCCGAGCGGTCTGCATCGCAGCATCACCAACTTCACCCGCCTTCAATGCCGCTCGGTCTTTGGGGGTCGGCAGGTGTTTCACCGCCTGCATACAAATATTTCCGTCTCCCAAGAACCCGTCGACCTTCATCACCCTCCAGTCGGGGACAAAGATGTGCTTGTGCTCCTTGGTCAAAATTCGCTCCGCCTCGGCGGTAAGTGGCGGAACGTCGAGAGCCAGCAGCGCGCCAATGTTGAAGGCTCCATCAAAAGAACCCGGAGCATCAGTTCGCGCCGGCGGGGTCGGTGCATCTGAAGTCGGTAGGACGGTCGTCGAGATGAGAGCCTGCTCAGTCTCGGCCTGAGAAGATTCGACAACAACACGCTCGGGGGTCGGAGAGACAGAGGCAACCTTGGGTGCTCGGCCGCCGTGAGGTCCGGACACGGTCCGCTTTCTCTTCCTCGTCTCTTGCTCCCTAGCCGCTTGGGCCTTCGCCATCAAACCTTTGTAATCCATACCGGAGGATTCTGTGCAAACCGAGTGAAAAAAGTTAGAGAAATTTTCAAAAACTTCAAAGACAAAACTAGAATAGAAGAGGCGTACTAGGGTCGATCGGACTGAGACCCCCTCGAAATAATGCCTCCTCCGTGATGTCCTTCCAACTGAGGGTCGGAAGGCCGAGCAATTTCTCCACGACCTCCGCCTCCTCATTACTGAGCACGGGCTCTTTCTTCGCCCGTTTCGGAAGACCGTCCCTCGACCACACGATTGGTATCACCCACGGCTCAGGAGCTCGGACGAGGAAGTACTTTTCCTTCCAATGCTTGATCGAGTCCGGATTCTCGATCAGCTTCACGCCCTTCCTCGGCGAGAGGTAGTACCTTTGCTCATTCTTGCTAGGTTGGCAAGGTCGGTAGAGACTCCGGAGGATGAACTTGTTCGGCTCGGCTCCGACCTCCTGGCATTGAAGAACAAACGCCATCACATGCCGCCACGTGTTCGACATCAGCTGAGCCGGACACAAGCCATACCACTGCAGCACCTCGACCACGAAAGGGTGCAGCGGCAGACGAAGTCCGGCATTCAGTGAGTCGGCGGGAAAAACACAAACATCGGCCGAGGACGAGGTGCACGCTCGGAAGCCGGGGCCCGAGAGCAGAAGTCCGTACTCTGCTTAGATTTGAAACCCGCTCCGGATCCGATGTAGATCCGCCTCGGTCAGCATCGAAGAGATATGATCCACCTCGGAAGTTTCCCTTGGCTCGTTCTCTTGGATTGATTTGGCGGTTCCCTGCGTCACCTTCTCCAACAGATCTCCAATGTAACTTCGCACACTGCCGACGCTCGACAAAATGGTCGACTGCCGACCCAGCTCCCCTGCTGTCTTCGGGTGCTCAATAATTGTTTCCACACCCTTGCCCTTGTTAGATCGGGCCTCAACCTCCTGAAGTGGCTCGGCAACCTCCCCGTCTTCGTTTGGCTCAACCAAAGTCCCTTAGGTCGGTTCCACGCCGAGGTCCGAGGAGGGGGTCTCGTCCGTAGAAGAAAACTTAACCATTTTTACAAAGATGGGGAGAGGCATTGACCTTGAAGTGACTATTACGGCCGGAAAGATCACCAGAGATTAAAATGCCTGGCCGCGACAGCTAGCAGCGCCTCTCGAGAGCAAAAAGCTTCGCTTGCAAGAAAAAATCAAGAGTGAAAAAGTGAAAGTGAGAAATGAGGTGAAGTGTTGGGGGGGGAGTGAAAACTTATAGTAAAAATGATGCCTCTTGGGCTTTGTAACATAAGGGCGCGACTCTTGGGCCTCCCTTGAAGCGTTACAAAAGCCCAAACGGCTAAATAATGAATAGACACGACTGTTGACAAAGGGAGCGACGTTTCGACCTAAGTAAAGCAGCTCGGCACTCCAGACCCAACGGCTGAGATCGTTCCACGTCCCTCGGATCCAACACCCGAACGACAAGCGATCCAAGCCACTTGCGCGAGGGTAAAACCGAGCCATATTGCTCGGATTCCGAGTGAGTGCCAATCCGAGCTACGAAATGGAGAAAAACAACTTTCTCCTCAAGATTAGTGCAAGATTTCGATCAGACGGCCCAGATCATGCCAGCGTCACTAAATGACAAGATAGTGTTTTCTTGGGAACCGTGCCTGCCTCGAGATCTGTGCCATCATCCAACTGCTGAGATCGTCCCACGTCCCTCAGATCCAACACCCGAGCGACAGGCGATCCGAGCCATATCGCTCGGATTCCGAGCAAGTGCCAATCCGAGCTACGAAATGGAGAAAAACAACTTTCTCCTCAAGATTCGTGCAAGATTTCGATCAGAGGGCCCAGATCATGCCAGCATCACTAAACGACAAGATAGTGTTTTCTTGGAAACCGTGCCTGCCTCGAGATCTGTGCCATCATCCAACGGCTGAGATCGTCCCACGTCCCTCGGATCCAACACCCGAGCGACAGGCGATCCGAGCCATATCGCTCGGATTCCGAGCAAGTGCCAATCCGAGCTACGAAATGGAGAAAAACAATTTTCTCCTCAAGATTCGTGCAAGATTTCGATCAGACGGCCCCGATCATGCCAGCTTCACTAAACGACAAGATAGTGTTTTCTTGGGAATCGTGCCTGCCTCGAGATCTGTGCCATCATCCAACGGCTGAGATCGTCCCACGTCCCTCGGATCCAACACCCAAGCGACAGGCGATCCGAGCCATATCGCTCAGATTCCGAGCAAGTGCCAATCCGAGCTACGAAATGGAGAAAAATAACTTTCTCCTCATGATTCGTGCAAGATTTCGATCAGACGGCCCAGATCATGCCAGCATCACTAAACGACACGATAGTGTTTTCTTGGGAACCGTGCCTGCCTCGAGATCTGTGCCATCATCCAACGGCTGAGATCGTCCCACTTCCCTCGGATCCAACACCCGAGCGACAGGCGATCCGAGCCATATCGCTCGGATTCCGAGCAAGTGCCAATCCGAGCTACGAAATGGAGAAAAACAACTTTCTCCTTAAGATTCGTGCAAGATTTCGATAAGACGACCCAAATTACACCACGTCCACTAAACGACAAGATAGTATTTTCTTGGGAAACGTGCCTGCCTCGAAATCTGTGCCATCATCCAACGGCTGAGATCGTTCCACGTCCCTCAGATCCAACACCCGAGCGACAGGCGATCCGAGCCATATCGCTCGGATTCTGAGCAAGTACCAATCTGAGCTACGAAATGGAGAAAAACAACTTTCTCCTTAAGATTCGTGCAAGATTTCGATCAGACGGCCCAGATTACGCCACGTCCACTAAACGACAAGATAGTGTTTTCTTGGGAACCATGCCTGCCTCGAGATCTTTGCCATCATCCAACGGCTGAGATCGTTCCACGTTCCTTGGATCCAACACCCGAGCGACAAGCGATCCGAGCCACTTGCGCGAGGGTAAAACCGAGCCATATCGCTCGGATTCCGAGCAAGTGCCAATCCGACCCTCGAAAGTGAAGAAAATTGCTGCCGAGCATCCCGGATCGTTGGATCGTTACGAAATTTGTGCCTCAGATGATGGACAGTCTAGATTACGCCACGTCCACTAAACGACACGATAGTGTTTTCTTGGGAACTGTGCCCGCCTCGAGATTCGCGCTGAGATCCGATGGCTCAGATCGCTCCACGTCACTCGAAAATCCGAACCGAGCGACTGGTGATCCGAGCCACTGGCGCGAGGGAAAAACCGAGCTACTTCACTCGGATGCCGAGCAAGTGCCAATCCGACCCTTAAAAGCGAAAAAAATTCTGCCGAGCGACTCTGTCCATCTGATCTTCCAGAAATCCGCGCTCGCTCAAGATCAACGGTCCAGATCGCGCCACGCCATAATTCGGTATTTTATTTATTAAAATCGTTTTATTTACTTAAAAAATTGCAAAAAATGATTAAAAATTCGGGAAAATTAATTAAAAATCCTAGAAAATAATTATAAAGTCGGGAAAATATTTTTGAGCCCCTGAGCAAATAATTATTGCCCAGGACCATTTATTAAGACCCCCGAACGACGAATCGACACTTCGCAAAATTAAGTAAATATTCCGAAAAAATAGATAAAAATCACCAAATATCTAAAAGAGTTCAAAAACAACTCAGAGCACGCAACTAACTTAAAAAATCACCGTACTACCCCCCGTAAAGATTCGAAACCTTCCATTTGGACTCCGATACAACTCCACTAGCCATTAAAACAGTAAAATTACTCCTCAAAGGCTGATCAAACTCAGTCTTCGGGAGTGGGGGGCTCGTGATCTGGCTAAAAATGGGGTTAAATCGGAACCTTCCAAACCGGGCACGAATCTTGAAGTCCAGGGGTAAAGCGGTAATTTCACCTACCAATGGGTCTGAAGCGGGTACTGGATCTCCTTCTTGGAAACCCACTAACCCATGAACGGATCCACCTCAACTGGGTACAGGTTTTAACCCGCAACAAACCCGGTCCAGAAAGGATAGAATTAGGAATCTGATTAATCCTAATCAACAGCCCTGATTCATATCTATCCCTTCACTGGGGATTAGGAATTACATTCCTTATCTAACCACAGGGATTACATTCCTAATCTAATCCGAGCGGTGCCTATAAATACCCCCCATCCATCTCCATTAAGAGGTAATCAATCTTTTGCCAGTTTTATGCTCTTTCATAATCACTTCTGATTTCTGACATGAGCGTCGGAGGGTGCGTCACCGGGAACAACCCCGGTGTCTCGCACTTTTTGTAGGTGTACGGCGGGAGACAGCATCAAACTTCGGCGGAACAGGTAACAGGTTTGCTATTCAGTTTTCCTAAGGATCCACAAATACTATCTGTTTGCCCCCACACCAGATTCAGCGGCAACAGCTGGCACCTATGGATGCACACTCCGTTGCGACAGTTGATGAATGGACTCAGGGTGATTATCTCTGTAGAAATTACATCCTGAACGGCCTGGTGGACCCGCTGTACAACGTCTACTATGTCTTCAAGACTTCCAAACTTCTGTGGGGGTCCTTTGAGAAGAAGTACAAAACAGAAGATGCCGGGTCCAAGAAGTTTGTAGTCGGTAAATTTCTGGACTACAAGATGGTTGACTCCAAGATTGTTGTGAGTCAAATCTAGGAATTGCAGGTGATAATGCATGAAATCGCCGCAAAGAACATAACACTGTGTGAACCATTCCAGGTTGTAGCGTTCATCGAGAAGCTTCCACCTGGATGGAAAGACCTCAAGCACAAGCGAAAGGAGATGTCTCTTGAAGATCTCATTGTCAGGTTGCGTTTCGAAGAGGAGAATCGCAAGGCTGACAGTATCTATGAAAATCAGTCCATAAAAAAGACAAACATGGTGGAACATGAACAGAAAGGCAAAAAGAGAAAATTCCTACCATAGGCCTCGAACAAAAAAAGGCAGCAAAGAGGTTTGCTGAAAAATGCCACAAGTGTGGTAAGTTGGGTCACAAAATTTCTGAATGTCGCAGCAAGGACAACAACCGTACTGGAACCGGACAGGCAAAAGGATCCCATGCATACATAGCTGAGAACTTTTCCACTGGTCTCTCTGACCTGGACCTCTGTACTGTTGTATCAGAGGTGAATCTTGTGGGGAGCAATCTTTGAGAGTGGTGGTACGACACTGGGGCCACCAAGCACATCTGCTCAGACAAGAAGATGTTCACTTCATACCAGAAGTGCAACAAGGATGAACGACTGTTCATAGGTAATTCTTCCACCTCCAAAATTGCAGGAACAGGAAAGATAATGCTGAAGTTAACTTCAGGCAAGGAACTAACACTTAAAAATGTGTTGCATGTTCCAGATATTAGAAAGAACTTAGTATCGGGATCTTTGCTAAGCAAGAATGGATTTAAGGTTGTTCTTGCTTTTGATAATTTTGTATTGTCTAAGAATGGGGTGTTCTTGGGTAAATGATATGTAAAGGATGAACTGTTCAAATTTAATGTAATGACAGTCATCCCTAAAACTATTGTTCCTGTTGTTCCCAAAGTTAATAAAATTACCCCTGTTGCTTATGTTGTTGAGTCTTCTTCTGTTTGGCATGAAAGACTAGGCCATGTTAATTTCAATTCTATGCGTAGATTAATTAACATGAATTTGCTACCAAAATTTAAGGTAGACAACAGCGAAAAATGTGAAGTTTGCACAGAGGCCAAACTCACTAAAAGTCCATTACGTTCTGTAGAAAGAAACACAAAAACTCTAGGTCTAATTCACACGGATCTGTGTGATTTAAAATACGTAAAGACCAGAGGTGGCAAAAAGTACTTTGTAACATTTATAGACGATTGCACAAAATTCTGTTATGTATACTTGTTACATAGCAAAAATGAGGCTTTGGATAAATTCAAAGAATATAAGCTTGAGGTTGAGAATTAACTTGGCAAAACGATTAAAATCATTAGGAGTGTCAGAGGAGGAGAATATGATACACCATTTAATATGTTCTGCTCTAAACATGGAATAGTTCATCAGACAACTACTCCTTACTCACCTGAATTAAACGGTACTGCAGAGCGCAAGAATCGAACTCTAAAGGAGATGATAAATGCCTTGTTGTTGAATTCCAGGTTACCCCAAAATATGTGGGGGGAAGCGTTGCTGACTGCCAACTACATTCCCAATAAAATACCTCACAAGAAAACTGGCAAGACACCATACAAACTGTGGAAAGGAAATGTACCTTCGTATAAATTCCTCAAAGTGTGGGGGTGTCTAGCAAAAGTGGCAGTACCTAATCCAAAACATGTCACAATAGGATCTAAGACTATTGATTGCATATTCATAGGCTATGCACACAACAGTAGTGCATATCGGTTCTTGGTATATAAATCGGATATACCGGATATCCATGTGAATATAATAATGAAATCAAGGAATACTTTCTTCTTTGAACACGTGTTTCTATGTAAGAACACTACGTATTCCAAACGTACACGTGAACAAGGAAATACAAGCACTTCGGTTGATAAACCAGAACATGATAATGATGAGCCTAGACGTAGTAAACGGGCTAGAACATCAAAGTCATTTGGTCCTGACTTTGTAACGGCCTTTCTGTTAGAGAATGAGCCCAGAACATTCAGGGAAGTCATGTCTATGCCTGATGGTCCTATGTAAAAGAGAGCAATCAAAAGTGAAATAGACTCCATTATGCAAAATCATACATGGGAGTTGGTCGATTTGCCTTCTGGATGTAAAGCTCTAGGATGCAAATGGATTTTCAAACAAAAATTGAAACCAGATGGTTCAATAAGGAAACATAAGGCGAGACTTGTGGTACAAGGACTTAGGCAAAAGGAAGGCCTAGACTTGTTTGATACATATTCCCCGGTCACAAGAACAACTTTCATAAGAATGTTGATAGCTATTGCAGCTCTACGTAATCTAAAAATACATCAAATGGATGTTAAAACTGCATTTCTAAATGGGGATCTAGAAGAAGAAATATACATGAAACAACCAAAGGGTTACATAGTTCCTGGATAGAAAAACAAGGTGTGCAGGCATGTAAAATCCTTGTACGGACTGAAACAAGCTCCAAAGCAGTGGCATGCAAAATTTGACAATGTTATGATGTAAAATGGTTTCAAAGTAAATGAATGTGATAAGTGTATCTACATCAAAGATACTCTAAACGGATACATTCTGGTGTGTCTGTATGTAGATGACATGCTCATTATTGGGAGCAATAATGATATTATCAAATAAACTAAGAGCATGCTTAGTGGCAAGTTTGATATGAAAGATTTGGGAGTTGAAGACGTCATACTAGGAATCAAAGTTTTCAGAATGTCTGAGGAAATTACTTTGTCTCAAGCTCATTATGCTGAGAAAGTACTTGAAAGATTCAAGAATTACTCAAATGGGACTGCCAAAAGTCTTGTGGATCACAATCTTCACTTATTCAAAAATACGGGTGACAACATATCACAATTGGAATATGCACATGTAATCAGTAGTCTGATGTACTTAACAAATTGTATAAGACCAGACCTGGCACAATCAGTAAATGTACTAAGCCACTACATAAGTAATCCAGGACGAAGTCACTGGAAATGAATAACTAGAGTATTGAACTACTTGCGACATACTCAGAGTTATGGGCTGCATTACATCAGATATCCAGTAGTACTAGAAGGCTACAGTGATGCTAACTGGATATCGGACTCTAAGAACTCAAAATCCACAAGTGGGTATGTCTTCACTCTTGGTGGTGCAGCTGTATCATGAAAATTCTCTAAACAAACGTTACTAGCTAGATCCACCATGGAATCTGAGTTTATTACTTTAGACAAAGCGGCAGAGGAACCAGAGTGGCTTCAAAACTTTTTTGATGATATTCTCATGTGGAAAAAATCAGTGCCCGCTATATGTGTACATTGTGACAGCCAATTGGCTATAGCAAGGGCACTGAGTTGTATGTACAATGGTAAGTCTCGTCATATCAGAAGGCGACACAAAACCATCAGACAACTGCTCTCTAATGGAATAATCTCTATAGAGTATATAAAATCGACCGACAACCTAGCAGATCCATTTATTAAAGGTTTGTCACGAGAGCAAGTTGTGAGATCATCAAGAGAAATGAGTTCAAAGCCTATGACGAAAGAGGATACTTGATGGAAACCCTACCGAGGAATTGGAGATCCCAAGATCTAGGTTCAACGGGACAACTAAATCTTGTTGAATCAACGGGAGCACTAAGAGATTAAAATCTCATACCCACTCTTAGGATGATAAAACAGTGCTGCCTGCAAAGAGTTAGGATAAGCTTGGCTTTTAATGATTCCCATAGCTTTGAAATAAAAGTGGGGTATGGCAGGATACTCTTAATGGGCAATCACCATGTAAGTGTGAAATGGGGCCGTTTCTAGGAGAATGAAGAGAGGTTACATTCTCCAAGTTCACTCACGATTAATTAGGGTTGTTCAAGGACAAAATGAACACAACAAGAGAACCTAGTTCTGTGAGGAGATGAAACTGTGTGATAGTTATTGTCTAGGTTCACATTAAAGTCCGGGTAGTTCAAGACATCATGTTTACTACCTGGTCAAGTGAATCCGATGGCTACTCACTAAGGGTGGTTCAAAGTTAAAAAATTACTACCATTCCTGATGCAGTAATTTTCTGATTGTATTCTCAGAGTCTTTTTCTGTCATGTGTCTTTCTGTCGTGCCTGGATTACATGGTCTGGTCATTTCCATTCATGTGGTGGATTGTTGGAAAAAGTTTTGCATATTTTTTTGGGCCGGATTCCGGTGGGCTCCGACCACCGGCAGCACCAGAAATTGACTGGATCATCTTCTTCTCGTTGAGTTCTATTCCGTAATGTACTCACTTGCCAAAAACAGTTTCCGTATAAATGAGAAATGTAGGTCTAAAGTCGGGTACTTGAAATGTACTAACTTGGACAGTTGGAATGAATAATCTCACATGGGGCATAGCCCTGGGGTTACCACTAACGTGTAGTGGGGAGAGGATTTAGCCAAAATAACAAACACACACGCGTGCGCGCCCGGTCCGGCCCCGACCCCGCCCCCGACTTCGGTTTGGTCTGGCCTATATTTTTTCTGCCCCGCTCCAAATTTTTCCCAGTTACTGTTGAAGCTTTTCAAATTCTGTAACTGCTGGAACCATTACTCTGTAACAGCAGAGTAATGGCTCATCAGTTACGTTTTTGAACCATTACTCTGCTGTTACAGAGTAATGCACCCTTCAGTTATTCTTATTCTCCTATAAAACCAGCAACTTTTGTCTGCTAGTACACACAATTTCAAAAACCATTCTGAATCTTCTTCTTCTTCCTCCTCTGAGTTACAGTCTGAGAATACAACACAGCTCCGGTTCGCTGAGCTCTCTGAAATTAGGGTGTTGCTTTTCAGGGAAAGGTAATAAAGTTGTATCCTGCGAGGCAATTCGTCAACCACCGTCACCCTACGGGACGAATTTTGCTTTAAGGACAGAGATATTCAAATCTCGACTATGTATTGTACTGTGTGGTTTGTTCTTTCATTTCCTGTATTTGTAATTCTTCACAATATTGTTAGCATTTTCTGTTTTATGAAATTCATGTTCTAACAGAGTCACCAATTCGGTTAACCACCTTTTGAGAGGCAGCCTGTAGTGGACAATTGTACTGAATAATAAATAATTTGTCTGATAAATTGTATAAATTGTCTGAGTTTGGGACAGGGACATTACAATAAGAGTTTGAAGTAGAGTTGAATTCTAAGTTGGTAGCAGCCTATATAAAGGCTAGCATGAGTTATGTAATCAAGTAGAAGTGGAAGAATATCATATTAATAGGAGACAGTATATGAAAGTAAATAAAATTTGAGTTTTTCACGTCTTCATAATTAGTCTATTACTCAACATTTTGTAGGTTAATAGATCAGGCAAACATCGGTACTTTGAAGATGAAGATGAAGACATATATAGGAAGTACTCCCAAGGATCAAAGAAAAGAAAAATAGAGCGTGCATTAAAATCCTCTGAGGAAGGGTGCACTCTGAAGTCTCGAACTTAGTTGACCGGTTGAAGTCTCAAATAGAAGTTTGGGAGAAACTTGAGGAGCTCGCAAGAAAAAATAACTGTACGATTTTTCCTCATAATTATTTTAGTAATATCTATGATATTAATTTTGAATATGAATATGATGCTGATGAGGAATGATAAGATGATGAGTTTGAAGAAAAGAAAACTCTTGAAAAAATATAGTTGTTGCAGAGACAAGGAGATGAAGACAAAAGTAACAGAAAAAGTTGAAAACTTTGAACGAAATGATGAAAAAGAAAAGAATATGTAAGAGATAAAGTATGAAAATTTAGGGTATGAAGAAGATGTGAAACAAGGAGTAGTAGAGATGCAAGAAGATGAGGCACAACACATAGTAAAGGCAGAAGAAGATATGGAACATGAAGTAGCAGAGACAGAAGAAGTTATTGCACATGAAGCAAATCAATTGGATTGTAAGGAGGAAGAGAAAGAAGTTGTAGTTATTCCCTTCGCGAAAGAAATGAAGGAAAGAGAAGAGCAGGTTCCAGTTAGTCCTAAAACCCTACATCAGTCGCCACATTCAGCTAGTACTACTTTATCAACTACATCTATTGAGCTTGTGATTCACTCTTGTTTGAAGAAATTAGCGCAACAGAAAAGTGGAAAAGGGCCATAGATAGAAAGATTAAAGTCATATTGAAGAAAAATACATAGGAAGCCATGAGTACATGGATTGAAACCATAAAGAAGAAAAATACATGTGAGTTAATTGAAATTGCAATATGGTACAAAGTTGCAGGCGGCTTGAAGCAGAAAACCAAGTACAAGCAAGATGGTTGGATTGATAGTCATAAAGAAAGAATCATGGTGAAGGGCTACAAGAGAAAGAATATGATTGACCATCATGATGTGTTTATTCCAGTTGAAATGTTGGAATTAGCTGCTGAAATTCAATGGAAGATTCATCAGGTGAATGTGAAGTCTGATTTTGTCAAAAAAATGTACAAATATGAAGAAACTATTTTTCTTGGAGGGGCGAGTAAAGGTTTTTTACTTCAACAGAGATGGTGATGGAGACTGCAGCATACAAAGCAGAAGCTTACAAAGATTTCACCTCAACAGGGATGGCAATGAGTTGGTAGCATATAAAGTCAAAGCTTTGATGACAACAAAAGAACTTCATGGTCGATTTATCAGCATTGGATCTAATGTCCTACAGTGTCAATTAAAGATGCTATGCTGGCGTTTTCGACTGTGGAAACAAATTTTTTGCATGTTATCAAGCTATATGGTTGCAACAAAATTTTGAAGAACTAACACATCATCAAGATGATGGCATTAATTATTTTGGGATAATAGTTTGGCAATTTCTTTAATGAAAAATTCAATGTTCCATGAAATATGCAAGCATGTCAAACTTTGTTATCACTTTCTTAGATATTTCATCAAAGACAAAGACATTGAGTTGTTCAACATTAAAGGAGAAAATCAAGCTACGTATAAAGCACTTGAAGAAGGACATGTTCAACAAGTTGTGATTATTACTCGATGTACTCGCTAGAAGATTTGAACTAAGAAAAGATATTGAAAATAGTAATTCATATCTAATTTAACTAGATAAGGATTAAAAAAGAGTTTTTATTTAATTAATAAGAGTTGGTTAGTTTTAAAGTTAAGTTAAAGTTTGGTTAGTAGTTAAAAATGCCCAAAATACCTAACAATTTGCACCGTGCAATCCAAGCGCAACAAAAATTAAAATCCAATAAAAATTTATTAAAAGAATGAAAGACATTGTCTACAAATGAATCTCTGTATCCTCTGTAATCGATGGAGATCGCCTCAAATTGAAGCCCTCTTCCTAATTAGTTCGTATATATGTCAGAAAATCAACCTTCAATGTCAAAGAGCAAAATCTATATTCACAATCGGCTTATTTGTTGAGAGAGTATGTGAACAAACTCATCCAAAGCTTCTCTCATCCACAAATCATGACACCCTTCCCTTTCTTCCGCACATCCATTTCGGACCAGTAAGCTAACTCCGTCGTCACATTCAAAGGAAACATAATCCCCTCGTACAACACACCATATCTTTTGCTTTCGTAAAACCACTTTCCAAGACTATCCTCGAGTTTCCCTTGTACCCCAGCTTCTTCCAGTCCTCTCTTTCTGCCACCTCCTCCTCACTTTCATCAGACTCCCACCCTCCCTTGGGGAACAACATCATGCTCTTGTTATTCTTCTACGACGTGATAACCAGAACCTCTATTTCATTATCACTGTCTACTTTATACAGAATGCATCCAACAACCATGCGCCCTCCGTAGCAGTTGTAGCGATGTAACCGCCTGCCCTGTTTGGAAACCAAGCACACCATCTTTCTGTTAGGGATTTCCCATAGAAAATCGCTCTCTAGGATCTTGTTGAGTTATTCGATGCAATCAATACAAACTACCAAGCGCATATGAGATCATACCAGACACACCAAAGCACACAAATTTGTCCCGGTTGGGACTTTCGCCTTAATCCGGGGGAGAAGAAACCCAAGATGTTATTCAACTAAAGAAGATACAAGAATAGTACAATTCTCACCACGACTCTCTCTCAAGCCTCACCAGCAAGTACTAGTTGTTTACAATTAGAGAATCACTTAATCTCTTCTTCAATGAAGTACTCTCTCTCTCTTGGCTCTCAATGGAGGCCAATAACAACAATATATAGAGATCTAGAAAAAACCTAGTTTGATATCTTGATACAGTAACCATTAGATATTCCTGAAGAGATAACCCTACTATAAGAGCCGTCAGATCTAACTTGAAGAACAAGTTGGACTTCTCACGAATCACCAAGATCCGACCAAATAAACCCATCAGCACCGCGACCGGTCGACTGCCATCCAGGTTCGGTCGACCGTCCCCCTTTCGGGGACTTTTGCACCCTATGACCGGTCGACCGCACCCTATGACCGGTCGACCGCCACTTCTGCAACTACAATCGCTGTCTATTTCCTTGCCTCCACTCCATCTCCGATCGTCTTCTTATCCAATATAGTATGCAAGACATAAACCCAACAATCTCCACATTGGATTGTATACTCATGAATCCACACCTGTGTGATTTCAAACCCTCTAGACTCTTCTTTCTCTTCTTGCAAACAACTCGTTTCAATGACTTCCTTTGCTAGTTGAATATATCTCCACCTATTTTTCTCCCGCTATATACCTTCTTCAAGGGCACACCCTAGTAGATGTAATCATGGAGGTGCCACCCTCCACATGAACTCCACCTACCTCAGGGCTTTCTCCACCTTCCGACGATATTCGAACGTCGCAGTTTCGCTCGGATGATTGTAGTGACGGCATACTAGATAGTGGTTTAGGAACAATGGGATTCGAAATACTTATGCAAGTTTTTCTGTTTCTCCAAAGCTAGTAGAGGTTGTGCTGATCCTGCCCAATCCCTCTCTTATCCTTCATCACCTCATGATAACTTTCCCAAACTGAACGAATTCCACCTGGATCTGTGTACCTGCAGTCCTAAACATCTAAAGTTCTCATGGAAATAAGGCTCTACTTCATTAAAGGAATATGTTGCCCTCCTCTAGTGTGTATCCCCTTCCATCTATCATCTTCGACTCATTTGTTTTCTCACATCTTATTTCATAAGTCTTGTCAATTTTTGTTCCCACACAATGACATGAGGCAAACTTGAAAGTAGAAACCATTACTTCACAAATCTTATCAAACTTCGTTCCCACACAACGATATGATGTAGATTTGCAAGTAGAAATCATCTCCCTCTCGGAGCAAACTTGAGAAGAACTAACCGAATCAAAAGAACAATCAGAAATCACATCTAAAGAACTTGAAACAAAAGCACTGTTTAAGCCTTCACCTGATTTAGCAGCTCTGAATTAGGCACCCCTCTGACTCAATCACTTGCAACAGTCTCTCATGTAATGCTCAATCCCTTTGAACTAGTGGCCACGGACCTTACCTCGACATACACTTTTCCTTCCAATCAAAGTACAATCCACCTCCAAGCAACTCACAGAAGTTGATGCCGATTTCTGACTCTCCTTCCTAAGTACATCCTCCTCCAACCCCTTGATCATACCTGCTATGAAAAACTTCTCGTTGGTAGATTTCTCGTCTAGCACAGTTATCATGTTGGATGGATTTGATGGTGAATATATTAAGTCGGAAACCCTTAGATCATCTGGGTTGAACGCCCTCAGTTCAGATAACTCCATATTGAACTCTAATTCATGATCTAGAAAAGCGGTACTTTCCTTCATTAAGAAACCCCACAACTTTCTTTGCTGGTGCATCCGAACTTGTGACGACGATCCCGAGTAGTCAGTTATGAATCTTGCCCAAAGACATGCCGTACTTCTCCTATACCTGACTTCGTTCATCAATGACAACCGGATTAAACCCAAAGCTTCTGAACACATCTTCTTCCACTTCTCCTGCTTTGTGCCGATTGGTCTCCCTTTATCTCCTTTTAGAACTAGATCCAAGTCCCGTTGAACCGATGCTTCATGCATGTCCACCTTCAAGAGATTAAAGTTGATCTTGCCCTTGAACCGCTTGATCTTCGTGATTTGATCTGCCATCATCTCCATGGAATTCGAACAAACACTTGCACTTGAAGCACTGATACCAATTGTTAGGAATTTTCCACAGAAAATCCCTCTCTAAGATCTTGTTGAGTTATTCGATGCCATCAATACAAACTACCAAGCGCATATGAGATCATACCAGATACACCAAAGTACACAAATTTATCCCGGTCGGGGCTTTCGCCTTAATCCGGAGGAGAAGAAACCCAAGATGTTATTCAACTAGAGAAGATACAAGAATATTACAATTCTCACCACGACCCTTTCTCAAGCCTCACTAGTAAGTACTAGTTGTTTACAATTAGAGAATCACTTAATCTCTCCTTCAATGAAGTACTCTCTCTCTTGGCTCTCAATGGAGGCCAATAACAAAAATATATAGAGATCTAGAGAAAACCTAATTTGATATCTAGATACAGTAACCATTGGATATTCCTGAAGAGATAACCCTACGATAGGAGCCGTCAGATTTAACTTGAAGAACAAGTTAGGCATGACCGGTCGACCGCCACTTCTGCAACTACAGCCGCTGACTATTTTCTTGCCTCCACTTCATCTCCGATCGTCTCGATTCCTGTATCGTCTCATTGTCTTCTTATCCAATATAGTATGCAAGACATAAACCCAACACTTTCTTCTGAAAATGGCTACAAAATCAATATTTTCTGACGATTTTTTTTTAGATGTAAGGAGAAGAAGAGATAAGAGATCGATGGGGTTGTAATATTGGGATGGATGTAGGATGGGGATCGAGAGGGTTTATATAAGAGGGTCGATCGAGACAAGATAAGTTTTTGGAATACTTTGGTAGATGGAGATGCAGATGTAGACTAGAGACAGAGAGTGCATTGTGTCATGTTTTTGGTCTCCACTCTTTGTTTAGACTAAAAAGAGCGCGTGTTCACGAATTTGATTGGTACTTTGAACTTAATTAAGTAGCCGAGCATCCACAGTCGTTTGCTTTTTTGCCAATTTTGCCATTTTTTTGGTACTGTAGCGCACACAGTCGTGAGGTATTTTGCCATTTTTTAGCAATCCGTGTATAATAGAAAGGGAGAAATAGCATTCGAAATAGCAAAATGCATTTTATAGCTCGATTATTTAATTATATTGTTAATTGATCGGACGAAACATGATGTTTTGTCCGAATTAAAAAAAAATAAAAAACCAAATAAAATAACTTTTAAAGGGTGGGAATGAACATGATGTTTCGTCCCATGTGGGAAGAAACATCACGTTTCTTCCCATTCCTTTAAAAAAAAAAGAAGTAAACAAAAACCAAAAGAACATGATATATAAATTATTTTTTTATTAACAAACGAAACATCATATTTCGTCTGTTACTTTTTAAACGAATTTATGCATTTTTTATCTTTCGACGACTGCAGCATTTCGATGAAATGCATTGCTAAAATATGCATTTTGCCATTTTTTCCATTGAACGACTGTGGATGCTCTAAGACTGAAGAAAGTTTTATTAGTTTTATATAGAAAATTATCTTTGTACAGAAGGACATGTGGATCCACCAGAACTTAATTATATTTTAATTGTTTTTGACTGAAGACGGAATTTAACAGATCTAGCCCTTCATTTACCGTCAACCTTTTATTAGGCCCTTTGCCTTTTGATTATGTAATTTAATCATAAATGTCAAATATAGATTGCAAACAAGTTCGTATAGTTTTAACCTTTCTGTTTTTGTTCTTCCTGACTAATAGACTAGTTCATTATCATCCATTGAAACTAAATCTCTGCTCCTGCAAAGAGCTCTCGCATCTTTTCAAACATGACTGCAATACAAATAGTCATAGATAAACTAAAAATGACAAGATGAGCTCCTACCAACTCCCATTATCTCCCCTTCCTCACCACCAGTCAACTTCTCCGACATCCTCCCCGGCCCTCCTCCTCCTCCTAACTCCTCATCCTCTCCTGTACCTTTAAACCCATCGTCAAGAACTCCCACCTCTCTTCTCTTTAACTTTTAACCCTTCCTCTTGTTTGTGCTCGTCGACTTCTGCAATGGCTGGCCGCTACTCTAGCCTCTAACATCGGACCTCTGACTTCATTCCAGTATGTTATCGGAATTGGAACTTAGTGGGTGCGAACCCAACAAGAGGGTCCGCCACACCACAACACCCCCTCCTCCAACATCCGATACCCCTGACCCACCACCTCACAGACTTGATCCTACGACAGCCTCTAATCCAACACTGGTCCTAAACCCAACTCCAAATGCTACCCTACAGCCTTACCACGGTGAGGGCAAACCCTCGGGGCTCAGAGACGCCATCTCCCCTCAGCGGGCACATCGAAATGCACATCCTTGGCTTAAGGGGAGAGGCTCAATTCATCATCGCCCATCGGAAGAGCTGCAGCCGAGAGGACGGGCCCAAAGAGAGGGTCCTCCTACGGGCCAGTTTCAGCGTAAGAAAACCCCCCCACTGGGCCGGCGTCATGCTCAACATCAACATTACAACACTGAAGTGCACCACAGGGACAATTACAGGAAAACTTATGCAAGAGAAAGAAACAGAAGCTACCGTGATACAACCCACAAACCCCCTCATCACAGAGAACCAAGAAAACATCACAGTGACCCAATCCAGCATCCCCACACCCACAGAGAGCAAGCTCGCTCAATCACCCCACCAAAAACAACAGCGCAAATGCTCCATCACCTACCTCCAAATGCTACCACACCCCCTATGGAACCCAACAAGCTACACCAACTCCAACCTCCTGCTCCCCCCCCCGCCAACTACTGCCAAGGAAGCTGACCCCCGATCCTCCTAGGTCCACTGTTGTATGGGCCCAAAGAAGGGGTCCAAACGATGGAGCTAGGGAGGGTGAGGGACTACCTCCGATTGTGGTAGAGGCGGAGAATTGGCAGGAAGTAATTCACAAAAGAAAAAGAAAATCAAAGTTCCCACTGCCAGCACCAAAGGAATTCAGAAAGCAACAAAGAAAGGGAAAGCACAAACCGGTGCCGTGCTTCAACTGCGGAGAGTTGGGACACTACCGGACGAAGTGCACCAAAGAAGTGCGTTGTCTGAGGTGTATGATGTGGGGGCATATGTCTTACAACTGCACAAATGTCATCACTTCCAACGATGATGAAGAGAGGCGAGTGTACAGGGGTAGATCTCCTGACAATCCAGCGACGATCAAGCTTACAAACAGTCTCGCTACTATAAAAGCGGTGAAAAAATGGCTCAGGCAGTGGTGCGCAGTGGCACGAGTGACTGTAGGTTGACCATCGGAGGCCCATGTTCTCCAAGCTTTGAACGCGAGATGGCCGCTGAAGGCGCACCGTGATTGGGTTGTCAAGAGAATGTGTCACCTTCAGTTTTTTGTTTCTTTCCCTTCACCACAAAAGATGATAGAGATCACCGGAATCGCCACAGTGGACTTTGGGCATTTCAAACTGGACTTCAAAGCCTGGTCACCGAGCTTCGGTGCTGAAAGACCTCAGGGGGATAGATGCTAGGTGTGGATTCATAACCTACCACTACATTTTTGGAAGAAGGAGGCCTTGCAAGAGATGGTCTCCGACTTCGGCACAATGGAAGAAATCGATGAGAAGACCGTTCGTCGATCAAAAATAGTATCGGCAAGGATACTCATAAGAAGTAGGGACATCGCCTTAATGCCAAGATTTGAAAAAGTGTTCTCATACGAGGATTCCTATCTCATACGCTTTGTCCTCGACAAACGCGCAGACAGGGAGACAGACCACACCTCCATCACGTCCCCAGCACCTCTATCCTCTCTTAGAGACGGTCGAAGCTACAAGCAAGTGGCATCGCCAACATGGGAGCTCACCATAGATGGGACTCACGAAGTGGAGATGACCCATCAAAAGGTGATCAAGGCGGCGAGAGAGATGGAAGCGCTCCAAGAGGCCACAGTGGAGGGATCAGAGAGGCTTGGGGCAGGGAGGGACGCTGGTGGTCGACTTCAGAGCCAGACCAAGGGATCCAACGGCCAAGATGTCCCAAGCCCAGATCTGGTAAACCTTTCGACGTCAGGGGCTTTTTAGAAAAAGGGCAAGGAGCAGATTACCCAAATCGGCAACAGAGCGCTACAAAGTGGTCAAACACTGCATGCAACTGAAGAGGGACAGGCTATGGAACTGGGAAGGGGGACAGGGCATGCAGGCCCCTAAAATGGCATTCACCAACTCCGCTACAACAGGCATGCTTCGAGACGTGAGCTGGTGAGAGACAAGCCCAGCTTGGGGAAAAAGCTAACAGAGAAAGCTCAATCCACCAGAGAGTGGGTAGAAAAGGTGTGGAAAGCACCAAATGGGCAAAAAGTTGCTTCTTTGGAACCAGGGAGTCAGATCTCAGAGGCCAGTTTGGGAAAAGAGACGAGCAGAGTGTTGCTCGCTCACAGAGATGAGAGCTCAAAGGGAAGTGAGAAGAGAGGGGTTTCTGGCGCTTGAGATTTGAGGGAGCCCAAAAATGAGAAAGAAGCCAACGAAGAAGGAGAAACCCAGCATGCTATGAGACTTAAGGAGAAAGAGGAGTGCATTTTGGCGCTCAAAACATCGACCATAAAGCCTTTAACATCGATATAACCAATGCCTGCAACTGCCACTGGGTCACCCAATCCGCTATCGCCACGTGGGGGGGGGGGGTGAGTATACCGCCAGCAACAACAGGGAGGCAGTTTCGAAGTTTGAGAGGAGCGGTGTGTTGCACCGCAGTGGAATAGAATGTAACAAGGGACTATTTTCCTATGCAGGGGGGGAGGGGTAGGTGGGGTGAACCTTATAGGAGTTAATGGGCCGATAGAGGGGCCCAAGACGCTTCTTCTCGCCCCTGCGACAAGTGACACTATAATTATGAACAATCAGACGGAGTGTGGGCCCATTGAGGGGTCCGCCACAAGAAACACCACTATTCATCCAGAGCCATCGGCAATTTGTGTGCTCAATGAGGAGTCCACAATGAGAGTCTACTCAACAATTAGAAAATCAGCATGCAGATAGTGATGAGGACCTGGAAGGGCGCCTTAACTTGGACGAAGAATTCTTATTTACAGACGAGGAGTCAGAGGATTTAGAATTTATTGCTGATACACAAAGGGAGATCTCCCCAGAGATGGTCCTGTCCACACTTTCAGAGTCGGCACCAGGATATAGTACTGGATCGTCTCGCAGGAAGGTTGGGTTCAGGGTGCAGCGGTCGCCTAAGAGGGCTCACGTGGAGTCCCTGGATGACTATTTGGAGGTAGCAGCGGCAGCCAAAGCGGCTAAATTCGATGACGGAGGTACAAGAATTTTTTTAGCTAATGTATTAAATTTCATGTTAGACTCTGAAGGTTTTCTTTTAGCCAAAACCTGTGGTTTGGAAGTATGCGACAAAGAACGCAACGCTTTACTTCTCAATAAAATTAGGGATTGGGAAACTGAAAGGGTTAAATCTAGTGATCAAAAGGAACTAGGACCCAACTCTGGGGGGATAGTGGTCTCTGAATGCACATACACACGGTCATCATAGACATAGTCCCCCAATGAATACACTATTCTGGAATGTCCGGGGGTTAGGGTATAAAGGGAAAAGAGATATGGTTAGGGATGTCATCAATAAGTCCAAGGCGGAAGTGGTTAGGTTACAGGAGACCAAACTTGTGCACGGGGCCAAACTCAAGAGTTTAGGGGGAAACAGAATCATGGAATGGGTGCTACGCCCGTCCACGAGAGCCTCGGTGGGAATTGCTATTGGTTTCAACCCGGACCTGCTCACTTGCTCCGAGGTTTGCAGTGGAACATTCTCCCTGACTACCCGGCTGGAACGACGATCTGATAAGTGGATGCAGACTATAACTGTTGTTTATGGACCGAATGTGGCTTTAGAGTGTGATGCCTTTTGGCAAGAGCTGGTCAGTATTCGACTCCGATCGCCGGCTGCCTGGATTGTCGAGGGGGACTTCAATATTACCATATTTGCTTTCGAGCATAAGGGAAGAGGTTCCAGTGACAGGCACAGAAAAGTGTTCAATAGGGTGATCATTGACCTAGAGCTGATAGATATCTCAATTAATGATAGACTATTTACGTGGTCTAACATGCAGTCTGCTCCGATCATGGCCAAACTGGATAGGGTATTAGCATCGATGGATTGGGAGGCTAAGTTCCCATTAGCAACTGCTAGATCGATCCCTAGACCCACGTCAGATCATACTCCGATCCTTCTTAACACTTGGATACAGGGAGCCCAAAGGCCTAGGAAATTCAGATTTGAGAAGGCCTGGCTAGAAATTCAGGGGTTTCACCATATGGTGATGGAAAACTGGGCACTCCCAGTGACTGACACGGATGCTGCAGGCCGATGGTGTGAAAAAATACGCAGATTAAGGAAGCGACTGCGTAAATGGAATCGATCAAGGTTCTAAGACTCCTCATTGGAAGGAATTGATAAACTAGAAAGGTTGGAAGAAATGAGAGTCCTATCACAAGATGAATGAAACAGACTTCTCGAGCTTCGAGAGAACATCGCCAATCTCTATAAGTTGGAAGAAATCAAATGGCAACAAAGGTCAAGGATTTCGTGGCTCAAAGAGGGGGACGCGAATACAACCTACTTCCACCGAGTGGCAAGCGCAAGACGCAGGTCCAACCTTATTCTGTCAATAGAGACAAACTCGGAGATAGTGCAAGACGAATAAGTGATATCCACAACCTTTCAAGTCTACTACAAGGACCTCTTTGGGAAGAAGAATGACTTCATGATCCCACTTAGGAATGAGTACTGGCAGACACACCAGATCGAATCATCGTAAGCTTTATCCACCCTGGAAGCTCCTTTCTCAGAAGAGGAGGTAAAAAAGGCCATCAGTCAAATGGGAGCTGACAAGTCGCCAGGGCCAGACGGCTTCCCAATGATGTTCTTCCAAGTATTCTGGGAAGAAATTAAATGGGACTTTATGGCTCTGATGAAAGACTTTTTTAACAACAATCTCAGATTGGGCATGTTCAACTTTGCGGAAGTCGTCTTGATACCCAAACGGGAGGAGTCGTTGAGAGTGGGAGATTTTAGACCGATTAGCCTCATAAACTGTTCGGCTAAGATAATCACAAAGGTCCTAGCCATCCGCCTGGGTAGTATAATGGATAGCCTAATCAGCAAATCTCAAACGGGTTTCATCAAGGGCAGAGATATTCTAGACTGCGTGGCCACCATTGAGCAAGTTATCTACCGCTGCCACACGAGCAACTCTGAGAACTTCCTCCTAAAACTGGACTTTGAGAAAGCTTATGACTCCGTCGATTGGGAGTGCTTGTTGGAAGCTCTCAGAGGAAGGGGTTTCGGGAATAAATGGATAAGCTGGATCAGACAGTATTTGCACACTAGCAAAACGGCAATTTCGGTGAATGGGTAGCAAGGGCCGCCGTTTCCTTACAGGAAGGGACTCCGACAAGGGGACCTGCTATCACCACTCCTATTTACTGTCGTAGCGGATGTGCTAAGGGGTATGCTAGAGAATTGTTAGAGAAAAGATTGGATTACACCGGTGGCCAGTAGCGCGTCTAATCAAGGGGCACGATCCTTCTGTACGCAGACGACACCCTACTTTTTGGTAATGGGACCAGGCCAGAAACAGTCTACTTTAAAGGGGCCCTATACTATTTTAAGGCCTGGTCAGGCCTTAGGATAAATTTCTACAAGAGTGCGCTGATTCCAATTACCCTATCCGATGACGAAACAAGGGAACATGCCACCATACTTAACTGTTGACGGATGGGTTCCCAATCAAATACCTAGGGCTCCCACTCAGGCCAGGGAAACTCACTAAATCGGACTGGCTGCCTATCATAGACAGGGTGGAGGACAGAATGTCTGGTTGGAAAGGAAAATCACTGTCACTCGGGGGCAGAGTGGTACTCATCAACTCAGTGTTGTCTAATGTGCCAATCTACTACATGTCGTTTTTTGAGCTTCCTAAATGGGTGATCCAGAGGATTGACCGGATCCGAAAAAGATTCCTATGGAAAGGGGCAGATTCGAATAAGGGAGGTTACCACCTGATCAAATGGAGTATGGCTTGCATGAAGAAGAAGCATGGAGGGGTAGGCATCATCGACCTTAGAGATATGAACCTCGCCCTTCTGGGGAAATGGTGGTGGAAGGTATTCCACAACCGCGGGGAAGGGTGGTAGGATTTCATTCAACCTTACCTTCGCGAAAAAGGCACGAGAAGCTTAGGCTTCCGAGTAGGGGCTAAAGTTTCGCGACTTTGGAAAGGAATTACCAAGGCAAGCGAACCGTTCAATTCAGTAGTTACGTCGACTATCGGTAATGGACGGTCCACCAGATTCTTGTGGGACAGGTGGTGTGGTGCTTATACCCTAAAGGAAACTTTCCCAGAGCTGTATGGGAAAACGAGTCGACCGAATATTTCTGTAGCCGAGAGTTGGAAAAGGGGAAGTTGGAGGCCGTCGTTCCGAGGAATGCTTACCCCAGAACTACGTTAGCAATTGCTTGATTTGCAAGAACACATCACACGGACCGGCGCGAGGTGCGCCTAAGGCCCAGATCAGATGCGTTGGGGGCTCGAGACCAAGGGAGCTTTCACGGTCAGATCTCTATATCATCGAATTCACTATCGAGGATGCAGACCCAGCTAGGCATAGGTGTTATGGAAGGCGAAAACCCCCCTTAAAGTCAGAGTATTCCTCTGGCTAGTGCTCAATAATGCAATCCTCACTAGAGAGAACCTTGCCAAAAGACAACCCCAGATTGCGACCAACTGTGGATTCTGTAACATGCATGCGGAAAATTTGAATCACCTTTTTATTCACTGCCCAACGAGTAAGGCAACTATGGTGGAGGTACTCCGAGCCTTAGGAACATGTGACTACCACGACGAATATGAGGATTTGTGGATTGGCCCCAAATTTGCCTCAATTCACCAAGAAATGAAGGATGCGTGGTACATCGCATTGCGGCAACAACATGGGTGTTATGGCTAGACAGAGATAATTTTTATTTTCGTGCTTCATGTAATAGTATTTCTAGTAACCTTACTCATATCATGCATCTTATTTCTTTTTTGGGCCACAGCTGCGGCCATATGGACGAGAGAAGGATAGCCAGAGTATTCCAGGTGGAGGAGTTTGACGATAAGGAGGTAGAGTTCAGGCCGACACTGGAGTGAGAGGCTGGCTTCACCAGTCGCGTTAGAATCTCTGCTACTTTGTGTTTTGTACCGACCTACTGTACTTTTGGTTGTTCGATGTATGCGTAGTTAGTCCCACCCCCCAGGGTTTGTTGGGGGATTATGTTTTTTTTATTTCCTGCACTGTACTTTTGTGTTCTCCCGGTACACCGGGGTTGTTTTATTAACCTCTTATTAATGAAATAGGGTGGCATTATTCCACCTTTAACCTCAAAAAAAAAAAAAAAATGACTGCAGCTACTGTTTCCGTTAACAATAATACCTCATCGACCATTTCTTCCTTGTCTAGTTGCATAAGGAGAACAATTCAGTCACACCTCTGTCAGTAGCGATCTTTCCATTCCTCGTGCTCTTTCAAAAATCACTGTAGGTTTCTTACAAACGGTAAGAAAATCCTCGACGTTTATTTTGACCATTCCCGGTATTTTTAAAATGCCGGTATTGCCACCCCGGCATTTTGAAAAGCGCAGCCACAAGCAACTTTTCAATACAATTCCCTGCGCTTGTAAATATTTTTTTATTAGTTTTTTCACTTTTAAAAATTTACCTTAGCGTCTGAAAATGTCGGGGCAAGCCTTTTTTTTTTTGGGAGGGGGAGCAATAATCATGTACACCTAAGAATACAAGTCTTGATACCCAAGAATACAAGTTTTCACAAGTCTTGTATACCCAAGAATACAAGTTTTCATACAACACAAACCACAAATCTCTCACACTACATACAAATTCAGTCACCAACCTTCCATTTTAATGAACCATTTTAATGAAGTAACTGTTAGAATATTTTGATTACAAAATCGTTTGCAATAAAATCAAGTATGAATTAGAGGCACAAATCAGAGATGGAGAGAAGAAGAAAACCAATAATATTAAAAAGAAAAAGACAAACTGATTTGAGTCAAGGCTTGCGTATCACACAATCTCCTTAAAATGATTCACCTCGTCCAGGTGCTGGAGTTTGTTGAGACGTCTGTCTCTCAGGATGCAACGACAGAAGAGCTCGACGCAGGCATAGGGATGGCATTCGAGCCGGGTGGGCCGGTTCGGGCCTCAACTTAGCGGGCTAGCCCGGGTAGCGGGCAGGTCCGGGTCGGGTTGGGTGAATATCCGGGCTGGGCCAGGTCGGGTTCAAACATCAAAATCTCGACCCATATGACCCGCGAACCCATATAGGTTCAAGCCGACCTGGGCCGGGCCGGGTCACGGGTTGGCCCACCAATTTTTTTTTTTACTCTAAAAAATATAAAATTGTATATTTTATATTAAATTGGTGTGAACAACAAAATCAATTGCTCACTAGCTATTTATAGCTCACTACTCAATTAGCTCACCCCATCCTAGCTATTTATAGCCAACTCTATCTTTTCACTTCTCTCATCTCACCAATATGGGACTAAATAACTTTTGACTAAACATTGAGATTATTGATGCTTTTCATTTGATTGATTTGAACCATTTTTAATATGTGTCAATAGCTTGTCTTGTCTTGTCTTGTCCTGGCTTAATCATATCAACGGAGTCAATGATTTTGGAAGATATTCATCCAACTACATTAAAGAATAATATTTGTAGTTTTGGTACATTTATATAACATATTTAAAAACTACAACTTTACATCAACAGTTATCTATATTTGTACAAATATAGGACAGAATACACATAGAATGCTACTTTAAAATGTCCTCCTCTAATCAATCATGAGTGCAGGCAATCATTTCAATTTCTATTTTCTATAAGAGAAGATATTCGTTTTGATGGAAAGTAAATTTGAGGTATACGTAGACTCAACTTTCGATATTACTTACTTGATGATGTTCTCATCGGATTGAATCTTTCATGCTCTGAATTTCAAATACTTCATTATGACGATTAGAACATTACGAGACAACTATCCAACAATATTGTAAAGAGATGCGAGTCTGCACCAACCTTTTCTTTTCATTTTCTGAAGGCAACGAGTCTGCACCATTGAAATCACTAACCTAAACAAACTCAACTCGCTTTTAAGCACCATACATAACTATCACGCCCCGCTTCCCAAAAAACAATACGAAATACGGATACGTGACTAACTCCAGCGAATGGCTTTCACCATTCATAAGCTGTAAGGATCTTTTCAACATTTCACAGGAATAAATAAGGAATAAGCAGTAAATAGTCATCCACGCATGCATGAATAAATTAACATAACCAACATAATTTACTTAAAACAGAATAAATAAATCCTAAATAAACCAGATCTGGAAACAAGTTATAAATTCTGGGTCAAACAACCCAATACAAATAATCCATGTAGCAATTACATTTTCAAAATAAGCAACAGGAAAATAATAGTAGCAAGAACTCCAGCCAACTAGAATGTCTGTTCACCTACTCCATTGGGTAGCCGGTCACCAAAGTCTACAATTTTAACAAATTGCAGGAAGAGGAAAAAAAAAACAAAATGCCCGTCAATACAAGTTACGAGCCTCTTGTAGTGCAGGCAACAAGTGCAGAAAAGATAGATAAGTATAGAGTAACTGCGGAAGCAAGTACTGAATAAGCATGGAAAGAATGTGATAGAAAACAAAATGACTAACACTAATCAGAAAACAAAATCAAGTAATGTGATGAGATAACAGGGTGTATGTGACATGTGACAGGTAACAGGTATCATGAAAACAAGTAAATATGTAACAGAAGTCGGGTAGCATGCACAGGTAACAGAAATATGCAAGTGATCATGTTATTACTAGAGTGATCATGTTATTACAGGCCTTGTATTTAATCCTCACTGGGTAGCACTTCATGCGTCCCAAATTTTACCACATGGTTGCTACATTCAAACAAGTTGCGTTTTAGATTTCATAGTGGACTGTATAGGGTCATGTACTTAGGTATCAGGTAAACAGGTAAACAGGTACAGGTACAAGTACAGGTAGGACCTACGGCTCCCCTTCTGAGTACACCTTCCTATAGGAAAGTGTGTAGCCAAGTAATCAGGTAAACAAAATCATGTATCATGTAATCATGAAACACGTAACAGGTGGGAACACGACTAGGGCTGTAAATCAGACCGGACGGGATCAGACAACCATATGTTCAAGCTCGGACCGAAATTGTACTCGATGGGCTTACGTTCGGCTCGGTCTAGGTCGGAAAAAACTTTTATAGTCTGGACTCAGTTCGGTAAAGCATCAGACCGCAATGATATTCGAACAGACTTATGTCCGGCTCGAGCTCGGTAAAGAATCAGACCGAATAATTTTTTTCGGATCGGTTCGTATAACAATTCGGATAGTCCACGGTCAAACCATTTCTCGAGCCGAACTCGGGCGGACGACGGACCGTCCTATTTATTTTACACCCCTAAATACGGCCCCCTTCTAAGTACACATTTCTATATTTTTCACTACTAGATCTTTTTCTTAACCCCGACTTGATCATGTGTCATTATTATTAAAGTAGGCATACAAGTGCACAAACAGTGTGAGAAAAACAAGGCAAGGAACAAGAAACAACTCAGGTTGGGTAGAAGACATACACGGGTGACAGACAACTCATAATAGGCTAGGACAACGAAACTTTCAATTCTGGACAGCAAGACAGTACTACACCAAATCTGAAATTTCCGTTGCCACAGGCATGCAAATCTGGATCCGTCAGAAAATTTAGAAAATACACTTTCGGAAAAATCCAGTACATATATATAAGTCATATAATAACCACAGAAATAGGGCTCAAAATAGAATTATATACAGAAAACATGTTCAACCAGAAATTACAAGGTTGTATTCATAAACATGAAAATAGCATAAAAACTTACTGATTAAATCTAAAACAAATCTGGGGTATTCCATAGTATGTCTAGTATCAGTAAATATAATTTCATAATATTCCGACATATATAGTATAGTCAAATAAATTTGGAAAACAGCAAGATACAACAAGTTTGTAAATCTGAAACTTTAGACACAGTAGTATTAAACAGCGATAGAATACAAGGTATAATTTGAAATCTTAACTTTAACATCAGTATTAAAATCCAAAGATTGCATAATCTATACACAAAAGCTACACTACAGGAGGTATTTAGTACTTGTATATACAACAAAAATTAATACAAGTTACTTGCCTTAGGGACGACGATAAATCCGACGAGAGAATAACGAGAACGGATTCCCGAGCGACGAGCACGATCGGCACAAATCTAGATGATCAAGATGGTGATCGAGATGATGATGATCAAGCGAATCCGACGGTAGAGGTCTCACTTGACCAAACCCGACCAAACTGCAAACACACAAGACGAGGCAGTCGGGGTTGAGTGTGTGCACCGCGAAGGGGACGACGGCAGATTGGGACCACACGACGTAGGGACAGGGGGTGTCGGCATCGGGGTGAACAGCCGAGAGGGTTGCCTGGGCTGTTGTGGCTGCTTCTATCGTCGACCGGGCACTCTAGAGGAGAATGGAGGAAGAGGGGGTGCTATTGTGGTTGCATCAGTGCTGTAAGTAGCACAATGGGAAGTCATCACGGGGGTGGTCGATAGTCGGAGGGGATCGAGATGCAATTCGGGGTGCACACAGGGTAGAGGGTGCAGTGGCAGCATGATGGTGGGAAAGGAGAGAGAGATGAGCGGGAGGTGGTGGTCGTGGTCTGCAGAATGGGGAATGGGTTTGAGGTGAAGCCGGAGGTAGGGGAGAGGTGATGGGGATGACGATGGAAGATGAGAGGGGGGGTATAGGCAACTGTAGGGTAGGGTAATTAAGAGGTAATTAGGGTTTGATTAAAGAGTTAAACAGCAGCTTTATAAAGGAGGAGAAAATTAGGGTTTAGGGTGTAACGGGTTAGGGTATTTGGGTTGTTGGGTTGTTGGGTATTGATAGGATCCAAAAGATATACATGATATAGGGTTTTAGGGTAGGAAACAACGATAAGAATTGGACATGAATAAATAGATTAAAAATCAACAAATCATCTGGAGATAGAATAATGGGTAGACAAATTCGAACCAAGAAGGTCAATCACAGGCGACAAAATAAATAGATGAATTATATTGAGAATGAAGATGAAATATACGGTTCAGGAGGAATAGAAGAATACAATATGAGTAAATACTCAGAAAAAAATACGTCCAAAATACAAGAAAAGGAAAAACAGGGGTTACAATAACTGTAATAGTAGTAACATAGTAGTAGCTTTTTTATTTTGGATTTTTAAACAATTAAAATTTTTAGTCCCACATTGGTGAGATGAGAGAAGTAAGTTGATGGAGTTGGCTATAAATAGCTAGGGTGTGAGTTGTCTAATTAAGTAGTGAGCAGTAATCAATTTTTTATGTCCACTCTTTTTTATAAAATTTTGAGGAATTAAGGAGTATATCTATATGCATATGTACATATATATACATATATTTGGCACAAATGGGTCGAATAATATATATACATATATTTGGCATAAAAGATTAAAAAAATAAAAAAAAAAATTCAATGGGTCGAATCCACAAACCCGCGGGTCACGGGTCGGGTTCGGGCAAGTTTGAACGGGTTTGCGGGTTAACGGGCTGAGTTGAGCAGGTTGGTATTGGGATTTTTCCGACCCGGGTTGACCCAGTTGGGATAACGGGTCCAACCCGAACCCGAACCGGGCCAAGGCGATTCGAGTCGAGTTGGGCAGGTCGCGGGTTGACCGTACCCAGATGTTATCCTTACGCAGACACCACATCATGTTCTCGAACTGGACAACATCTGAATTCAAGCACTGTAGGACGAAGAAAGGAATTGGACTTTGAGCACAAAACAAAGGTTTAGGGAAAGAGAGGAGGTTCTGGTGTTTGATTCAGGAGAGAGGGTGGTCTATTTATAGGGTCATGGTGAAAATCATAACGGCAGACAACACATTGACTACATCCATTGTAACGGTAGATAAAACCGTTTCTGCTTAAAGCATAAATAAATGGCAGACAAAATCGTTTCTGCATTTATTTCAGCCATTACAAATCGGAAAAAATAAAACTATAGAAAAAAGTGGCTTTGCACAGGGTGGGTTCATGTTGTTTCGGCATTCGTGTCCGCAGGACGTACGGACACACACAAGTTGCATGTAATCTGATCCGAGATTTGTAACCCCCCTTGCCCGCGCGCGCGAGAGAGAGAGACACCCTCTTGGCTTGCTATCTTATAATGCCAAGAAAGAGGTTACTATATATCATCTTCTAATTCCTTTATTTTTTCCAATGTGGGGCTAAAATCCGTCTAACTTATTTTCAGAAATGAAACTGCATCACTACGGGAGACAATTTCTCATTCCTCCGATAACCGTTTTGAGCAAGTAAATATATGATTTTGATCTACTCAAGAAGGAGAACACAAATCCAACAAGATCTCTCACTAATTCATAGAGGATCTTACTTAAAAAGTTTCTCAAAAACTGGTTCGTAAATGGTGTATAGAATACCCATTTACTAACATTCCCCACATGAATGAAATTGACGATCACAAACACGACAGACTGACACGACAGATCGACACGACAGACTTGGTGATAGAATTCATCGGTTGATACCTGCATAGGATAGGTAGGTGTTACCTTTGAACATTCCCTTATGAAAATATATTTACTTTACTAACTAAACAGTAAACACGATATCCTTGAACTATTCTGTCATTTGTATAAACGATGACATATCTCACACAGAAATCTTCCTAACGCATTTCAGCACTCACTGTTATATTCGTTTTTGGCCATGAACATATGCCGGGTTATGCTAGAGGTTAACAGGAATATTGCCCTACATTATTTCCTTGGAAGCGGCCTTTCTTTCCTTTCACATAGGTGATTTCTTAGTTAACAGTAACCCGCATTACTCTGCTTAGAATTTTTGCATAAGAATCACTGAAAGCCTATCTTAGCCTCTAGCCTTACGGGTATCATTGTTTTATCATAGGAATGGACAAGGGAAAATTCCCACTGTGATTCAATATTGTAATATCCCGGACGGATATTATATTGTATAAATTATTATTTTTTTAAGCAAAATATTTTAAATGGAAATTTCTTGGTTTTGCACATGAAAAGTTACCTGGACCTATATACTGGTAAGTATATACAGGTATTGTATCAGTTTTGTGCACTTGTACAAAATCCTGAAAAACGCATTTTTGAGAAAAATATCTGGAAAATCCCGGGCAGACACTGAAAATTATTATTTTATTATTATTTTACTTTTATTTCCCAAAATGAAATATTTTGGTAGATATCACCCGGTTTTGTGGATGAACGTTATCTGTGTGTATATACCAGTCTGTATACATCTGTATTGTATCAAATTGGTACTGGAATCTCCCGGGCTGATAATAAAATTTATTTTATTATTATTTTCAGAATTAAATTATTTTTTGTACAGATTGTTCGTTTTCATGAATGAAAAATATCTGTATAATCAGATACACGTACGAAATCGAACTGTGTCGATTTCGGGCGTTTAAACAAATCATGTAGTATGTGATTTTGGTAAATTATATTTTATTTTAGATCCATCATGATGAGATGGAGGGCTAGGATGGATTAGGACTTGATTGTAAAGATTATTTGCAAAAGAAACATGAATTGTTTCTAACCATAAGAGTTTGACAAGTGGCACTCTTTCTACCCACACAACCCTTCACCCATCTCCTATATAAACCCCCCCCCCTCCTTCCCAAAGTGGCCGGCCTCCCCCTCCCCTTCCCATTTTCATTATCATTTGTCTCCATTCTTCTCCATCTCTTTCTCATCTCATTCTCCATTTCCTTCTACTTCTACTTCTTACTAGTTTTAAATTTTAGAAAGAAAAGGAAAGAAAAAGAAAGAGAGAAAGAGAGATTTAAATAGGTTCTATTTCATGAAATTCTTGAAGAGTTCTCCATAGAAGCAAGGAAGGAGATGGTTTGTAGCTAGTCCTTCCTACATAGAAAAATCAAGGTGGGGGTTTCTCTACCTTTTGTATGTTAATTTTTGTTCTATTTTGCTCTCTACTTATGGTTATATGTGTGTATATATGTTGTATGTTGATTAAAACAACTTGGACTAACTATTGAGCACACAAGTAGTGATTTAGATCACAAGGATCCCATGGAAAGTTTGAATGGAGGAAATTAATTTAAAACACATAAAGATTGGATCTTTAGCCTTGCTATTATTATTGTTGTTATTATGGTTAAATTCGACTACTTGGACTAAAGAAATAAGCATAAGAATGGCTTTTTATAAAAAGGGATTCATATAAAGAAAGTTGGAAGAATGGAACTCACAAAGAACCCATAAAGATGAGACTTTGTACTTGTTATGTTTATGTTGTTTCATTAGTTACCTTGTTAAACACAAATTAAACAACTTGGACTAACTACTATGTGCATATGAGTTAGTAAGGTGAGAATGGTTACATACCCATTTTGGGGGTTGTAGGACTTTACATGCTAATTTTAAGAGATAGTATTTTTGTTGTATGTTGTTTTCCAACCTAATAAAGATCATGTCCTTACTAACTTTTGTTCATAAAAAGGTGAGTTTTCTTGATGTAGAAATTGTGGGATTGAAGGAAAGTGAGTTTATCTTGTAACTCTAGAAGAGTTGATTATTGTTTATGTAGGAACTTGTAATTTGGTAAAACTAGTTCCTTGTAATAAATGGGACTAGTAATCCCTAAAATAAGTAGTTCTTGTAATATGTAAGTAAGCTTGGATAATAGCTTCTTTTAGGAATCCATGCTTGAGTTGTAGAAAAAGAACCCATGCTTGTGATGTAGTAGGAATCCATGCTTGAGTTGTAGAAAAAGAACCCATGCTTGTGATGTAGTAGGAATCCATGCTTAAGTTGTATTAAATCATGCTTGAGTTGTTGTCTACGTCAAAAGAGAACCCATTCATGCTATGTGACATTCTAGTAAACTTACCATGCTTGAGTTGTGTAAAGAACCCATTCATGCCTAAGTAACATTCTAGCAAACTTACCATGCTTGAGTTGTGTAAAGAACCCATTCATGCTTATGTGATATTCTAGCAAACTTACCATGCTTGAGTTGTGTAAGGAACCCATTCATGCTTATGTGATATTCTAGCAAACTTACCATGCTTGAGTTGTGTAAAGAACCCATTCATGCCTATGTAACATTCTAGCAAACTTACCATGCTTGAGTTGTGTAAAGAACCCATTCATGCTTATGTGATATTCTAGCAAACTTACCATGCTTGAGTTGTGTAAAGAACCCATTCATGCTTATGTGATATTCTAGCAAACTTACCATGCTTGAGTTGTGTAAGGAACCCATTCATGCTTATGTGTTATTCTAGCAAACTTACCATGCTTGAGTTGTGTAAAGAACCCATTCATGCCTATGTAACATTCTAGCAAACTTACCATGCTTGAGTTGTGTAAAGAACCCATTCATGCTTATGTGATATTCTAGCAAACTTACCATGCTTGAGTTGTGTAAAGAACCCATTCATGCTTATGTGATATTCTAGCAAACTTACCATGCTTGAGTTGTGTAAGGAACCCATTCATGCCTATGTAACATTCTAGCAAACTTACCATGCTTGAGTTGTGTAAAGAACTCATTCATGCTTATGTGATATTCTAGCAAACTTACCATGCTTGAGTTGTGTAAAGAACCCATTCATGCTTATGTGATATTGTCTTAAATAAGTAAGCTATGAGTAGATCCGAGGAGATCGCGTAAAGTCTAGTTTAAGACTTGGTTAATTGGTCGGGCAAATTGTGACACTCTTTAGAAGAGGGACACGTGCGGTGCTTTTCATGACAAGTTGGAAGCACAGTGCAGGTCTCGCTTGTTGGGTTAGAAGAGGGACACGTACGGTGCTTTTCATGACAAGTTGGAAGCACAGTGCATGTCTCGCTTGTTGGGTTAGAAGAGGGACACGTACGGTGCTTTTCATGACAAGTTGGAAGCATGAGTTGCGTATCTCGCTTGTTTGACCCATATGGTGCCTTCTCATGATGAGTTGAGAGTACGACTCTAGGTTGAAAGTATCTTGTAGCTCGTACGGCCCATTTGGTCTGTTAGGGTTAGTAACATCGTTAGGGTAGTAACTTGTTACTTAACCATTTTTGCCAAAGGGAGAGAGTTGGTGTTGGGGGGTGATACCCTATACTCCAGCATCTCCTATAGGCTGACACTAGGTGGTGTTATCGGGATGTATTCCCCTGTCAAAAGGGATACGGGCGGTGCTTTTCATGACAAGTTGGAAGCACGGGTTCCATATCTTGATTGTTGATTCCTGAATGTGCCATGATAAGAACGAGAGGGTTTCCTAGGAAAATAGTCCCTACGATCCCGGCAGGTTCTATGCCTTCTCATGACTAGTTGAGGGCACGGAAGAAGGTTGACAAGTACCTTGTAGTTCGTGTTGGCTTTTGAGTGTGGTCTGGTACGCCGACAATAGTCACCAGTCATGTAGTATTATGTCAGGAACAGGATGTGTACAAAATAGAATTCATAACGCGGGTTCAAATCCCTATATGGAGAAAACGGCTTGAGATGGGGCGTATGTAGTATGGGATGCATACTGTTCCGGAGACTCGCTTGCATTAGAATAGGAGCATCCTAGATAAGTTGACATTGCATTAGATTCTATTCATTGCACTCACGAACACTTAAACTACACCGACATATCTTACCATGTTTTATATGGTTGTTTTTGGAGATTCGCTGCTATATGATCAGCCCTTAAGCGTCAGTGAATACTGACGTCCCCACTTCAATAGGTACCGCAGTGTAGAAGTACAGGTATTGGATCGTAGTCGTGGGTACAGGATCACCAACAGGAGGACTCCAGTCAAGGCATGGTTTACAAATGAAGTGTTTGATATTGTCATCTTTCATTCTTATATACTCTGATGTAATGTGGAATCAATGGAAACACTCGGTCTGTAATGTTGTAGTAGTAAAAAGTTTTAAAATTTTCCACAGATCTATGTATTGTGACTAATTGAATGTAAAGGTCCTGGCTCATGTCTCGAATCCTCCATATAGGAAGTTCGGGGCGTTACAAATATGGTCTTTACAATTTAGTTGTTCCTTTGAACCTAGATCTTGGGATCTTTAGTCAACTAGGTTGGGTATCTATTGTATCGACTTATTCTTTCATGGGCTTTAGTCTCATTCCCTTCAATGATTTGTAAACTAACTCTCTGTTTAACTCTTTGTTATCCTTTGAATTTACATAGTTCGTAGAGATAACCCAATAGAGAATAGTTGTCTGATGATATTATGTCATCGACGAATATATCTAGATTTACCATTATACATATTGCTCTGTGTGCTCCAAAAATTGCTGATTGACTATCTGAATGTATGCAAATTGGAGGCACAGGCTTTGTTCACCTTGGAATATCCTTGAGGAAGTGGCATAACCATTCAGCCACTTCTCCACATTTGTCGAGTGCGATAAATTCAGATTCCATCGTAAATTTAGCGGTCACTGTTTATTTCGAGGATTTCCAAGAAATTGCTGCACCACCTAGTGTAACCACATAGCCACTAGTAGATTTTGAATTATCACTAGATATCTAGTTCGCATCACGTAAAACACAAGTACTTAAATACTCATGTAATTGCTTGCTAATGCTGGCTTCCAGGATTACGAGTATATACTTAGTTTACTTACTACATAGGCTATGTCTGATCTTATACAACTCATTAAGTATAATAGACTGTCTATGATTCTAGAGTATTCTACTTGAGAAATACTCTCACCTTTATTCTTGGATATATATAAAGTTAAATCTATTGGAGTTCTGGCAATTCCAGATATATCTTTATCAATTTTTTCAAAAATATTGTCAATATAACGTGACTGGCTTAAAAAAAGCTTGTCTGATGTTCTTGTAATTTTAATTCCCAATATAACATTCTCAAATAATAATAGGATGACTTTCTTCCTTTCCATAAGTCATATGGAGTTTTCTCTTCTTTCTTTTTGGGTACCTTATTTAAAAGGTAATTGACTGAAAGAATAGCTTCTCCCCAGAAGTTTGGTGGCAAACCAAAACTTATTAACATTGCATTCATCATTTCCTACAATGTTCGATTCTTTCACTCAGCAACACCGTTGAACTGAGGATAATAAGGCGATGTAATTTCATGTATAATCACATGCTTAGCACAAGTTTCAGTAAATGGCAATTCATAATCTCCATCTCGGTCACTTCTTAGCGCCTTAATTTTCTTATTGAGTTGATTCTCAACTTCATTTTTATAAATAACAAATTTTTCTATAGTTTCGTCCTTACATTTAAGCAAATACACATTACAATATTCTATGCTATTGTCAACAAAGCTAATAAAAAACTAATTACCACCTCTTGTTTGTGTGAGTTTTTAGATCACAAATATCACTGTGAATTAAATCAAGAGGTTCAGTGTTTCTTTCAACACTTTTAAAGGATGATCTTGTTAGTTTTGCCTCCACACAAGTTTCACACTTATATTTGAAATCAATTTGGAATGTTGGTATGTGATTCAAGTAAATTAGTCTACGCAAAGTATCATAATTAACATGTCTTAGTCTACCATACCATAAATTGGAAGATCCAAGCATATAAGTAGAAGAGCTAGCTTTATTGATATTTTTGATCATGGTCATTATATTGAGTTTGAACATTTCACCACTCATATATTCTCTACCAACATACATTCCACTCTTTGAAAAAATAAATTTATTTGACTCAAATACTAAATGAAATTCGTGATTATTAAGCAACGAACTAGATACCAGGTTCTTACGAATTTTAGGAACATATGCAATATTGTTCAGAGTCAGTTCCTTTCCATAAATCATCTTTAAGATCTTCTTGCCTTGGCCCTTGATTTCTGAAGTGGCCGAGTTCCCCATAAACATCTTCTCTCCATTTTCTGATGGTTCGAAAGTGGATAACATACTTCTGTTGGAGCACACGTATCGAGTAGCTCCAGTATTAATCGACCATTCCTTGGGGTTTGAGCCCATCATGTTCACCTTCGAGACCACAGCTGAGAGGTTGATATCAGAAACATTTTGAGCAATGCCTTCAATAATATTTGTTTCTCTGTTTCTGTTCTTCTTGGATAGTCTGCAATCAGTAGACTTGTGACCTACCTTGTCACAGTTGAAACACTTGCCGTGAAACTTCGGCTTCTTGGAGATTCCTCCCTTAGGCCCCAACTTGGACCCCTTATTGTTGTGCCTTTGGGAACATTGTATAACACCCGGTAAAAATGAGTTATGGCAATTTTGCCCACGGGTGTTACGCACGTGTATTTTGTATCGTTACGGGTAATATTCGTAGCATATTTTAATATAAATATCATACGTATTTTGTATTTCGACTATTCATACATTTTTCGTCTTCTCAAAATTTATTTTTATCCTATTTTGAACCACCTCAAATATAAATAATAATATTTTGTTTTTTTACATGTATTGCACATTCTTTCAATACACGTCTCGATTACGTATGTTTTACCGTTACATGAAATATTCGTAAAATTATTAATATACATGTTCTATGTATTTTGTATTTTGACTGTTTTTCGTTCCCTCAAATTTATTTTGGATTGATACTTGCATTGCACGTAAAATTTTGTGCACATATTGATTCCTAAAATTTTCTTGAGTCATGAATATTTTTCTTTTCCTTTTTCTAATCACAATTGTGTGATTTATTTTTAATTAAAATCCATTAGTCCTATATCTATTTTGTAGTCCACTAAAATTAATTTAAAGCCCATGGTTGATTTTATGTGCACTAAAGTGTACATTTAAAATATAGTTAGTTTGGTACACTTGCCATATGTAATACACACATCTAACCTAATAAAAATTGATAATGAAATTTGTATGAAGAGTTTGCACACACATTGACTACACGTGCACGTGTTTCTTACCATGGTTGAGAATGAGGGAGAGTGGTGTGAGTTAGTGGGAAGTGGGAGTCATTTTAGGAAAGTGGAGAGCTATTTTGACCATACAATTTTCCTACAAATAGTCTCTACTTTTGTCATGAACAACACAACTCAAAACAAAAATAAAAGAGAGAAAGATGGAGAAGAGCTTGCGGGTTGGAGCTTGGACGGGATTCTTTGCTTGGAGCTTTGGAACATTTTCTTTTAGGAGTTCTACTACTACAAATTCTACATTTGAGGTGGGTGTAACTTTCTAATATAGTTTTATCAGTAGAATGCTTGACATGTGTGAATTGTTAGATGCATGATAACTTATGTAGAATGAACAATCATTTTTAGATTATTTGCTATTGTTTGAATGTGTGAAATTATGATATGTTGATTTGTAGGCATTTTCATAAGGTTCTGTTTTGAGTTCTAGTAGCACTTTAAAAAAATCATAACTATTAAACAAAATGGATTCTAGAGCTAAAAGTTTTATAGGAGCATTTCGTATATGTCAAGAACATCTCCTTAAAATTTCATAATTTTTGGATGTCGTTACAATTTTTAAAAAAATCTAAACTTAGGAGTGGTTGGCAGTTGGCTAGTTGCTGAAAACTTATACACATTTCGAATTTTGATCATTTCAACATCTTAGATGAATTATTTTGAGAAAAGTCAAACTAAGAACATAGTTAGACTCGTTAACCTTTCTGTAAAATTTAAGAATTAATTTTTCATAAAGAATTGAATTTATATTGAATTTTACAAGTTTGAATAGTGGCAGTATGTATAACATTTTAACCCTGCTGTAGATTTCGAAAAATTAAGGGTTATAGACACAATAATTTGGAGAAACTTATTACTACATAGTTATAGTAGACTTGTATACCTTTAATTTGATCTAAAGAATACAAAGTTTCATGAAGTATATAATTTTCTATGATTTTTACAAGTAGCATGAACTGTAATTTTTTGATTTTGAACTTACTGTTTTGCAAATAAATTTAGACGAAGTAATTGAGGATAATTTTATATCATCTTAACTAAAAAGTTGTAGTAGACTCATTTATGTTTTCTATGAAACTAATAAATCTATTTTTGGAGTAGTATTGGAATTTATATGATTTTTACAACACCATTGGGTTGATGTCTTTTGTCTAGTTGTCCTAAAACTTTTACAACGTATAAAATTGGATTTAAATTTGGAATGTTAGTAAGATGTACCTTATGAGAAATTAAGAGATAATTAAAGAATGAAGTTGGAATTTTAAATATGTGATGTTTATAAGGGTTTTAACTCATCAAGTATTATTGAATGTTGCTATAAGAAATGGTTACTTCATGATTGATAATAGACATAAAGATAATGAACAAAAGAAGTTAAAAGATGTTTAATGAATGTAAATTTTTATATGAGGTTAGATATGAACTATGTGATCTCTTTGAGATGGTTGCTTGTTCTAGAATGAACGGGACCCAAAATACCGGCAGTTGTAATAGATAAAATTTGAGAAGTAACCGGTGTGGGTTAACTTTCTGTTTGCGAAGTAGCCAGTGTGGGCTCGTATTCTCATTGTTTTGGTTTAATTCTGGTGGGCAAAGCTAAACTCTAGGTCTTAATAACTGTAACTTAAACTTAAGGTCAGACACTAGTAGAAGATATGATGAAATAAGAGCAAACGTGAGTTATGGACTCTAGGATGACTCGCAAAGTGAGACAATCTCCAGTATTCTAGGATGACGGATGAAATAGGCCACAGAATGATTCGTGGAGTGGGATTGACCTCCAGTATTTCGGGGCGAGAGCGATGCTCACGGGGTATTTGAGCAATGAGGGTTCCACGATGACTCAAAGAGTGAGACAATCGTCAGTATTGATGGATGAAATAGGCCATGGAATGATCCGCAGAGTGGAATTGATCTCCAGTATTTCGGGTCGAGAACCAATACTTGCAGAATATCTAAATCTTGTAGTAGTCATAGTAGTAGGTTGAATGACAATGGATTGAACTCTATAAGGCGGAGTACGATAAGGGCTGGCCCTCGGACCTATGTAATATGGGATGCATAGAATCCGAATAAGTATGGATTAGTGTCATCGTAGTGTGAGTGTCTGCATTAGGCATTAAGTCATATCATATACTGACATATTTAGAATAGTCACTGTGCATTAACATTTGTGTTTGCTAAAGTAGAAGAATCGCTGTATTATAATATTGCGTCAGTTGTATGCAACTGACGTGCCCACAATTTTTCAGATGTAGGATTGGACTTGGTAGGGGCCTGAAGTCACTATGATGAGTTGTTACAAGATTGGCGAATTTTTTATTATTGTAGATTGTATTGTATTCATTTAATTTCGCTGTGCTATTGTAAAGCACATGTTGTAAACAAAAAGTTTTGAATTCCTTGTAAATTTGTACGAATTTGATGTAAAAGATCCTGTATGTGCTACGAATTACCTGTGTTTGGGATTCGGGGCGTTACAGGTTGACTATGTTCCACCACGTTAGCCTTGGCCGCATGATTGATGGCTCCGACGTTTCCAGATCCTCTATTGTCTTCTTCAATACAAAGCCTGCTAATGAGATCCTCGATGCTCATTTCATTTCCCTTATGCTTCAGGTAGTTTTTGAAATCTTTCCAACCTACTGGTAATTTTTCAATAATACAAGCAACTTGAAAACTTTCACTTATGATCATTCCTTCCGCATGTATCTTATGCAAGATCAATTGAATCTCTTGAATCTGACTGATTACTGTTTTGGAATCTACTATTTTATAGTCTAGGAAGCGGCCCACTCTGAATTTCTTTCCTCAGTTTTATATGTATGATTTAGTGATTCCCAAAGTTCTTTAGCAGTTCTTTTGTCAATATAAACATTGTATAAGAAATCGGCTAATCCGTTCATTACCTGTATGTCATGTTTTAAATAGAATTCCACATCTATCTTCTGATACTTCACTATACAAATTATGGAGAAGTAGAAAGCCTAATATTGATTATTTTAGAGTTTGGGGGTGTTTAACATATGTCAGAAAACCTGACCCTAAAAAAAATAAACTTGCAAGTAGAGCATATGAATATGTTTTTATTGGTTATGCAGATAACAGTAGGGCTTCCAGATTTTTAGACTTGCATAATAATGTGATTATTGAATATTTAGATGCTGATTTTTATGAGGATAAATTCCTTACTTATTGAGGAACAGTGGGGTAGTAGTGGGGGTTCACAACCCTCTACTTCCTCTCGCATACCTCAAACTAGTACACATTTTAATATTGATTTAGATTCTGAACTTCGTAGAAGTAAACGTGCTAGATATGCTGGAGATTTTGGTGATGACTATTTTGTATATGTTTTAGAATCTGACCCTAGTTCTATCAATGAGGCCTTAACCTCACCCAATGCCGATTTGTGGCAAGAAGCCATAAATGACTAGATGGATTCACTAACCTCTAATGGTACTTGAGAGTTAGTGGACTTACCTCCCGGTAGTCGCACTATAGGATGCAAATGGATTCTTAATAGAAAGCTAAAATCAGATGGTACAATTGAAACATTTAAACCTAGACTAGCAGCTAAAGGATATGTACGAAAGGAAAATATAGATTTCTTTGACACTTACTCTCCTGTGACTCGTGTGACTACCATCAGAGTTTTATTAGCTATTTCTGCTGTGCATAATTTGTTGATTCACCAAATGGATGTTAAAACAGATTTCCTTAATGGAGAACTTGAAGCGAAACTTTATATGGATCAGCCTGAAGGCTTTGTGATTCCAGGACAGAAACATAAAGTCTGCAAGCTGAATAAGACTTTATATGGTCTTAAGCAAGCCCCTAAATAGTAGCATGACAGAATTAATCAATTATTACTTTCAAATGGTTTTTCTATTACTAATGTTGATAAATGCCTTTATTATAAAGCATCCACTGATAGTTGCATTATGCTTTGTCTATATGTAAATGATTAACTAATTTGTGGTTCTTCACTTGAATTGATTTCAGAGGCTAAAACTATGCTTAGTCAAAATTTTGATATGAAGGACCTAGGTGAGGCCAATGTTATTTTATGCATGAAAATCACACGTACTGAGACTGATTTTACACTTGATCAATCTCATTGCATTGAGAAGATCTTGAAGAAATACAATTACTTTGACCGTAGACCTGCATGTACACCCAGTGACCCTCATGTTAAACATTTGAAAAATTCTGGTGCTGCGGTTAGACAAAAAGAATATGCTAGTATTAGTGGTAGCCTTCGCTACGCTACTGATTGCAGTAGACCTGACATTGCATATGCTATAGAGGTATTATGTAGATTTACGAGTTGTCCTAGTTCTGAGCATTGGAATGCTATTGATAGAGTAATGAGGTACTTGAAAAGGACCATGAACTTAGGACTACATTATGAGAGGTTTCCCACTGTCCTTGAGGGATTCAGCGATACAGATTGGAATTCATTTTCAGATGATTCCAAGGACACAAGTGGATACATTTTTAGTATCGCTGGTGGTGCTGTTTCTTGGAGGTCCAAGAAACAGACTATTTTAACTTACTCTACTATGGAGACTGAGTTAGTTGCTCTAGCTGCGGCTAGTGAGGAGGCAAGCTAGTTAAGGAATCTCTTGTCTTACATTTCTTCATGGAGTAGGCCTATACCTCCAATCTTAATCCACTCAGATAGTACTGCTGCCATAACTAAAGTACAAAATGCTTACTATAACGGTAAGAGATTAGCGATTCGTCACAAGCACAGTACGGTGAGAGAGCTCCTCACGTCTGGTGCTATTACTATGGATTTTGTGAGATCAGAAAGTAACCTTGCGGAGCCTTTGACGAAAGGATTGTTTTGAGACAAAGTTTGGAACACATCGATAGGGATGGGACTGAAGCCCATTTAGGATCACAATTGGTGGGAACCCAACCTATACGACTGGAGATCCCAAGACATAGGTTCAATGGGAAAAACAAGCCATACTGTGATTGGAATCATGTAACCTAGGAGTTTACCACTCCTTAGTCCATCATGATGTGTATGTGCATGATGTCTTGTAGCATTAGTAAGGATGAGCTTGGCACTTAATCAGCTCTATATCTCTGAATGAGAAGAGTGCCTAGCTACAAGAGCACTCTTGATAGACTCACCGGGGTGATTGTGAAGTGTGGCAGCTTCTATGAAAATTGGGCTGATTCTTTAAAACATTCATCTATATTGGGAAAAGCACAAGGCCGGAATGTGCTGACATTTAGAACTTGTACCTGGTAGAATCACGTGTGGTTTTCCTTCACTATGTAAAAGCGGGTAATGAGTTCAAGACTTAAAGATCACTCATTATTCTTGCATTTTGGGGACTGTCCACTATGTAAGGTTCAAGTCGTCGGACATCTTACTTATGCATGGTTCTATACCTTAAAAAACAAAAAAAAAACAAAAAAAAAAAGAAAAAGAAAAAGAAAAAAAAAATAACGCTTCTTTTCAAATTAGTATTTTAAATATAGAAGTGGGGGATTGTTGGAATTGAGTATACATTCAAAACACTTCTCTTGTTGACAACAATGTCTTATGCTCCAACGGTTAAAGTTTTGAGTTCACATGAGGTTGGGGGTTCAATTCTTACATTCCATATCACCCGGCCGGGCCTTAAGGGGTCTTGGGGTCTTTTGAAAAAAAAAACATAACATTTTTTTGGGTTGTAAATAAAAACCGTTTATTTTCTTATTGGCTAGTTTTTTACCAATAAAATCATTAAAACCATTTTTCTAGCACTTTATGGTCTGGTGGTTATGATATTAAATCAGAAAGATGTGTATTTTGGATATAAATATATGAGTTATGTCACATAGATGAGACAGAGAAGAGAAAAAACAAAATTTTGATCTTCTAAAATATTTTCTCCAAATTGTTGAACAATTTTTACTCAGTGTGATGTAAGTTGGTACGTGCTGCTATTGGAGCATTAGGCAGCACTGTAGACAGAAGCTCGTTGTATCCCGGAAGAAGTGTTTGGTGACCAACGATTCATCTCCAGAATCGGCCAAATAGCTTCTTAAAGAAAGTGAAACCCACGCCTCGAGCCACTTTTCATCTTTGCAGATCAACTCCAGAGCCATTCTCAGAATGTTCATTTGGTGCACTCAGGTTTAACCATCTTTTATTAACAATTATCCTCACTGTTTTCTGTAGATAATTATAAAAATTATTCACAAGCTGTTAATTTACAGCTTCAGTTTACAAATATGATTTTGATCGACAAACACAAGGTCTTCTAAGCACGTACATAGGAAAACATAGATGTAATTCTTAAATCGTCATTTGTACCCTATAACCCAAAGGGCTATATCAGTGTTACAAAAATATAATTCCAACAAATTTAATAAAAGAATGAAAGAATTGGGAATTGTCTACAAGTGAATAATCTGTGTGCGTATCCTCTGTATCAATGGAGACTTGCCTCAGTTTGAAGCCTTACTCTCCACTCTCCTTGCATCCTATTCAGTATATTATATATCTACTGGAAACTAATCCTCGATATGGTTAAGACTATAGTTACATTCTTAATTGAGTTCGTTGCTGCGATGACAGTCTCTGAACTAACTTCTCCAAAGCTTGTTTCATCCATAAATCTCGACATCCTTCCCTTGCTTCGGAAATCGTCACCCACTTCCTCTTCCTCACTTCCATTTCCGGCCAGTCAACTAACTCCTCAGTTACATTCAAAGGAAACATAATCCCCTCATACAATATTCCGTATCTTTTGCTTTCGTAGAACCAGTTTCCTAGTTTATCCTGCAATGCAATATATATCAATAATTTCATTCCAATTTTTTTTTTTTTTTGCTGCATATGAACAAAATAAAGAACAAACAATGCGAATGAATAGAAAATTCTAAATAGAGAGAGAGAGAGAGAGAATGCTGACCTCGACTTTTCCTTGAACCCCGGCTTCTTCCTGTGCCTCCCGCGACGCTGCTTCCTCTATACTTTCATCAAGCTCCCACCCACCCTGCTAACAAACAAAATGTCAGGAGTAATGCTTTAGCCACTACCAATTTCACTACCATTTGCTTTACTATCTTAGGTGGCATATTCCTATTGGAGAGTTCCCGGACCTACTCTATCTTCCCATACTCCAAATGTCAGATGTCATTCTTACATTTCACCCCTCTACATTTACTTAAATTGAATCTTTTGTTTTTTTTAAAAAAATTTTAAATTTGTTTTTTTTTTTTTTACCTTAGGGAACATCATGCTCTGACCCTTTTGCGAGGTGATTACCAGAACCTCCACAGCCTGATCAATATCATACTCATCGTACGATTTGAATTTATACGGAATGCATCTGTTCCGAAAAAGAAGCGAAAAATCAAAAATCAAAATTGTCAGTAACGAAAAATGGGTTAGTTGAATATAGTAAGATAAGTATTATGTGTTCTGGAAAAAAACGCACCCAACAACTTGTCGGCCGCCATTGCTTCCGTAGCGCTGCGACTGCCTGCCCTGTCTGCTTGCAACCAAGCAACCCATCTCTTCGTGTTCTGAAAATTGTGTAAAATCCGAGAACGTACAAGTTCTATAAAAATTAATGTGTAGGCGAAGAAGAGGAGAAGAGAAAGAGATAAGAGAATGGATTGGGGGATATATATAGGAAACAGGAAGGATGTTTATATATATATATATAAGGAGAAGGAGATGAGGAAGAGGAATAGATTGCGTCGTCAAAAGAGATAGGGATGTGGAAGTGGTCATAAACTAGTATTAGTCATAGTCTCTACTTGTTGCGGTTTGTCTTGGTAAACTATAAGGAGCGCGTATGAACGCTTTCGATGTTGCTTCTCAGTCATACATACACATACACACACACTATATATATATATATATATATATATTGATTTTATCTTGTTAATAATTAATTGAGAGTGTTTGATAGATGAAGGGAAAGTTTTGAGTTTTGTGATGGAAAGTGAATTGGCGGCCCCTACCTACTCTAGAAGAGGAGACTTTGGCGTGGAGCTCGTGGCGTTGGATTAGGGTTAAAATAAGACCAGCTAGCTAGCGGTTTGGAATGGGTTAATTGGGTCAATATTTATATAGCAAGGATCTAGAGTTTTAGTATACATATTCCAGCAATAAATTTCCCACTGATGGATAATTGATTATGTACTGAACTGTCTTGTGTTAATGAAGGTCTAGGTTGCACATGATATTTGAGTGTCAATACTATGTATCTGTAATTTTGTATAGACCTAAGAGCATGTTTTGGCAATAGAGGAAAGTGGAGATATGGGGAGAGAAAAAGTACCAAGGAACTGATTTTTGTGTGTCTGCTTTCTTACTCCTCGATTTGAATCTTTTGAAGCTAGAGTTTAAGGAAAATACACTCTAGATGTAGGCTTCTCAGATACATTTTTGTTTAGGTTAATTAATAGTCCCATGTAGAACTTTTGAAGAAATTGATAGTATATGGTTAAATTACTTTGCACCCTAAACTCCAGTAGGCTTTTTTCTTCCGAGTGAGTATATAGGGCTAAATAAATCAGGGGCGGAGCCAGGTGGGTTCAGCTGCACCCACTGGATTTTTCAGAGGTTTTCAAGGGGAAAATAAACTTTCCATGTACCTACATAAATTATAAATGAGTTGTTGTAGCTGGAAATTAACATCATAAGACTGCAGACAATTTGGTTGTTTTGTTCGATTTAAAACGCAAAACCTTGGCTCGAAGCTTGACAAGTCGGTCTTTCTTTTTTGAACTGGAAAAAATTATTCTTAAAAATTTTAAAATTTATCAATTACAAACCGCTAAATCTAGAGGATTTTTTAATTTATACCATTTTTTGAAACTATTTGCAGAACGGTGACAGCTGCCAAACTAAGTGCGTTTGGGGTCACAACAACTAGACTCGTCGTTTCCAACGACGGTTTTAGTTCTTTCGTGCTCGCTGTTGGGACACGACAAGTGTAATTCAAACTTTTTGAGAAACTCGTCATTCTCAACGGCAAGTTTAGTTTAAATTTTTTAAAAAAGACTCGTCATTGCCAACGGAGATGATCTTTATACTAGACTCACTGTTGGGAACGGGGACTGTACACTTTTGAAAATTCAGAGAGAGTAAAACTCTCTTTTGGATTTGGTGAATTTTCGGAAAAAAAATCTATAGAAAGCTCGATGTTCCCAACACCTAAAGGAAATGAACTAAACTTGGTGTTGGGAACGGTGAGTCTACTGATTGTGAAATTTCACAGAGAGTAAAACTCTGTGTTGGACTTGGTGAATTTTTGAAGAAAAAAAAGCTCTATAGAATAGCTCGTTGTTCACAACAGCGAGAAGAAATGAACTACACTCACTATGGGAACAACAAGTTTAATATATTATGTGCAATGTTCCCAACAGCGAGCCCAGTACAAAATTCTAAAACAATCCTAGCTCCATATTTTCAACATACGGAGCACAAATCTACAAATAAGTGACCATCGTATCCAGCTCCATACAACAAAAGTTATATACAAAAACCAACAAAAGTCAACAAATCGAACTTGAAACATATAGTGTGCTCCAACATGAGGGAAAAAAACATCATCACAACATGACAAACATACACTATGTTAATATAAATTATATGAACAACATCACAAGTTACATCAACAAAAACTCTCAAAACTAAACCAAAACCTACAATAATTTAATCCGGTGTGTATTTATCGGTCTTCTTACGTTTTCGGTGCGCGATTACTTTGTGCTTCTTTGGAGTTGGTTTTTTTTTGTATTACTTGAGACATGAGAAGTTCGTCGTCATTAAGTATTCTCTGTTGTTTGTGTCCTTGCCCCTCATCATGCGGCTCTTCTTCGGGTTCCAGCGGCCTAGTGGTAGGAGGCATAGTAACACGATGGCTTGTGTGTTGTGACATAAATGCATCGAATGCTCGCCGTTGGGACACGGCAAGTGTAATTCAAACTTTTTGAGAAACTCGTCATTCCCAACGGCAAGTTTAGTTTAAATTTTTCAAAAAAGACTCGTCATTGCCAACAGCGATGATCTTTATACTAGACTCACTGTTGGGAACGGGGACTGTACACTTTTTGAAAATTTAAAGAGAGTAAAACTCTCTTTTGGACTTGGTGAATTTTCAGGGAAAAAATCTATAGAAAGCTCGATGTTCCCAACACCTAGAGGAAATGAACTAAACTTGGTGTTGGGAACGGCGAGTCTACTGATTGTGAAATTTCACAGAGAGTAAAATTCTGTGTTGGACTTGGTGAATTTTTGAAGAAAAAAAAGCTCCATAGAATAGCTCGTTGTTCACAACAGCGAGAAGAAATGAATTACACTCACTATGGGAACAGCGAGTTTAGTATAATATGTGCAATGTTCCCAACAGCGAGCCCAGTACAAAATTCTAAAACAATCCTAGCTCCATATTTTCAACATACAGAGCACAAATCTATAAATAAGTGACCATCGTATATAAATATCCAGCACCATACAACAAAAGTTATATACAAAAACCAACAAAAGTCAACATAATCGAACTTGAAACATATAATGTGCTCCAACATAAGGAAAAAAACATCATCACAACATGAAAAACATACACTATGTTAATATAAATTATATGAACAACATCACAAGTTACATCAACAAAAACTCTCAAAACTTAACCAAAACCTACAATAATTTAATCTGGTGTGTATCTATCGGTCTTCTTACGTTTTCGGTGCGCGATTACTTTGGGCTTCTTTGGAGTTGGGTTTTTTTTGTATTACCTGAGACATGAGAAGTTCGTCGTCATTAAGTATTCTCTGTTGTTTGTGTCCTTGCCCCTCATCATGCAGCTCTTCTTTGGGTTCCAGCGGCCTAGTGGTAGGAGGCATAGTAACACAATGGCTTGTGTATTGACATAAATGCATCGAATGCGGGTGAGGTCAAGAGATCGTCTACACGGTGCAAGAATAAGTGAACTCTTTCATAGCATTGGTCACATTGGAGGCTGTACTCGACAACCGTCGAGTGGCACTTCTTGCAATCTCCCAAGAGATCTCTGCCTATAAATTAGAATGTGTCATATAAGCATTTGTGTGTGATACAAACTAATTATATGATATAAACTAAGATAAATCAGATGATAATTTTTGTGATACGAACCATATTTTTGATAGTATAAATAATCGCAAATTTTTTTTTAGATATGGAGTATTATATGAAGATCACAAGTTACATCATTCAATTATTATACTTTCTTACTATGGTTGCTAACATCTTCGCCTTCGGTTGAAACATGGGCTACAAAGACAAGTGGCAGGGAGATGGTTCCCTCTTGTGCGTCGGTATCGGAAGTATCACTCGGGCTAGTGCAGTGGTAGGAGGTGCGATAATCAACCACGTAATCCAGGTATACCATGCCATGTATGCCACATGCATTTGTCCATCATACGGAAGAATTCTGCCAATTATCATTTCGTTTCAGTGCTCATTCCATGAGTATACAAGAGTTTGGTGATATCCGGACCAGTCGATATCTACGGATTAAAACAAAATCCTAACCCTATATTCAATTTAAAACATAATCCTAACCCTAACACGAACCATATCCAAATGCATTGTACAAGTCAAATTAAAACATACCTTTCTGTGGACGATAGAGATTTGTTGGAGAATGTTAGAGGTTCGGATAACTGAATTTATCAACCAACGAGTGAGGTAGAAGATTAAGATGAGAGCTAGGGTCTTGGTTCAATGAAGAAGGAGATAAATAAGGATAGAGAGAAGTGAGTGAAATGAGAGAAGAAGTGAATGAATTCGGGTGAATAAAGTGGTGGCCCAGTAAACTCGTCATTCCCAACAGTGGGTTTAGTTCATTTCCTCTCGTTATTGGGAACAACGAGCTTTCTATGGAGTTATTTTCCAAAAATTTACTAAGTCCAACAGAGAGTTTCACTCTCTGTGAAATTTCAAAAAGTGTACAGTCATCGTTCCCAACAGCGAGTCTAGTATAATGATCCTCGTTGTTGGCAACGATGAGTTTTTTGAAAATTTTGAACTAAACTCACCATTGCGAACGGCTAGTTTAAAAGAAAAATCTAACATGCACCTCCTATAAGAATCATACACATGTTTATTACAAAAGAAAAATCTAACATGCACCTATAAGATTCATGAGAACTCATAACACACAATAATTGTAGAGTTTAAAAGAAGACCACCCACTTAATTCGCTTCTGGATGAAAAATGAGTACGAGTGTTGGTGTATGCCCTAGAGGCTAGTTGTTATTGACATTACTAGTTCACATTGTATCATGATATTTATTTCATATATGAGACATTTTATTTATAGTGTTGTTTATTGTTATTAAATGAACATAATAATGTCTTTACAATAGTAGGTTCAATACGATGGGATATCAAGTGCATGACTTGATTGTGAGATCACATTGGTTGTAATCAGAACACTATTCTTAAATGTCCCTAGTCAAATATTATTGTGAATTAGGACAACAATAATACATAGAGACTAGTATGTACGTATATTGATGACCATATCTCACGGGTCATGGATATGAGATATTAAGTCTTCACATGGTACGTATTAGAGTAATAATATACTGGACTGATCCACCATGAGAACATTGCATGGATCGTTACGTAAGTGTCATAAGCGGTTCTCACAGCGGCCATGGTGTATGTAGTCCTTTGACTTGAAGTCACTACGATTCCCTACATAAGAAGTTATATGTTTCAATATTGTCAAACGTTACCTGTAATAAGGTGATTATAAAGTCAACTATTGGATATACTATAAATCATGTGGAGGGATGTGAGTGACTTAGATAAGATTTGTCTCTCTTACATAACAAGAGCGATATCTATGAGCCCCTTGATTGAGTGAGACTACAAAATGCATGGTCATGTTTAATGAGTCAATATGAGATATTTTTGGTAATTCTACTCGGATATCAAGAAACCAAAGATTGAACTATAAAAGGGTGACACGCTCTATGCCTTGTGGTCAATTAAGATATCTGGACAAATGGACTAGACTATATGGTAACATTGGTCACGAATAGGTTATGTCTAATCACTGATATTCTCGTTACTTGAGTAGCGGTGATGTATTGTTAGATACCGCTCATTGTTTGTAATAATAGAATATGATTTTAGTATTACTATCAACGTAACGAGAACCTACAGGGTCACACACTTTGAATGGATCGAAATTGGAATTTAAATTTATAAGATGAATTTATTGGGGATCCAAGTAAGACTTGGAATCCTGACATTCGTTGGACATTTAATTTGATTAAATGGGCTGACTAAAGTTCAAAGGCCTACACACGAATCTGAACAAGGTCAGATTGTGAGTCCAACAGCCTCATTAATCTCTTTAGGTTGATTTACTACTGCTATATATATGATACGTATTTGTGGAAAATGGTTACATGAGAAAACCCTAGCCGTCACAGAAATTGTGAGAGAGAGAGAGAGATCGTGAGGAATATCCCCTTTCCGCAGCTAGCACCGTGGCATGAGAGAAAGTTGATTTGATCCGTTCGTGTGATACCGTAGAGGCACAACAATATTCTAGTGATGTGATCGATATACATTGGAGACAGCAGATCCATCTTCAACGTATAACTCCTAAACACGATTTATGGTTTTCGTATGGATCCATGGCTAGGTTTTGATATTTCTTTGTAATTTTTCCACTGTGTATTTGATCTGAGACTACCATCAAAACCTAACAACGAGCTCTTCCACAAACACCTTCATGCAACGAACTCGAACCACGCACATAATCTAATTCTCTTGCGAAAATATCACAGACAACATTATTATTGTATTCTAAGTTCATCATGAAAAGATTGAAGATGGATTTTCGGATTCTTATCTTTTGATGACTACCCGAAATCTCCACCATTTGCCCTTGCCTTTGACTCTTCCTCTCTCTTAGTCTTACAATTCATCATTTCATTGAAAGCTATTTATAGCCATAAGAGAGAGGGAAAATACAGACATTATTGTTTTGGGGGCTATTTTGGAGCAGATTGAGATTAGATTTAGGGCTGAAATCAAGGGGAAGATTGAGGGGAATCAACTCTCATCTTACCCATAAGGAAGTTGAGGGACCTGGGGAAAAAACCAAAAAGATATTGCAGATTTTAGAGGGAAACATAGAGCTGAAATTTCAGGTTTAAAACTGAAATTTGAATTCGAATTCAAATAAACCCAGCTGAAATTTCTCTTTGAGGAAAATCTTAGTGCCACCAGCACGTGTGATTTCACTCCTTATCATCACATCATGATCCGGTTCCCCATCACGCTCCAAACACGTACAAATGTAAATCACAATACGTACGTAACACGTAAAAGTGTCAACCAAACAAATAGAGAAAGAAATATGATTTATTAATTCAAGCATCATTTCACTTCATTAATGGTAACATTTTCTGTTATACCCCGTTTCCCAAAAACACGGAATACGAGTACGTGACATTGGTCTAACGAATGACTTGCATCATACATAAGCTGTTATTGATTCAACTCAACAATATAACAAGAAAGTAATACAACGACACATGCATTAAAGGAGTAATCACATGAATAACAATACTTGGAATTTTAAGCATAGAATAACCAAATATAATAACAATCCAACATCTGGAATCAACAATAATAATATTCGGGTCAAAAGCCCACAATACAAAAAATAACAATGTTCAATTATTTAAGTCCTCAAAACGAAACAATAATTATTTAGGCAACGATGCAAATTAGTTCTTTCACCATTGTTGTTTTCCTAATCCATCAGGAAATTCTCCTTGATTACTTGTAAGTTGTTCATCTAAAAGAGAGAATAATATGTCCTCAGAGCAAGTCATGGGCAACAAGTAGAGAAAGCAATGAAACAATGATATTTATGATATAACAATGAATTCAATTAACAATAGAGTAGATGACAATGAACAACGGCAAAATGATATCGATGCAATGTGCAATGACAATGATCAATAAAAATAACAATTAGTGATGTCAATAGCGGTAGCAATAACGATAACACCGTTCAATAATGATGACAATATGTAATAACGATGCGATGAAAATCTTAAGTCTATTATTCTTTTTAATCCTAATTAATGTACGCACTACTGCATCCCATAACTATAGGTTCGATGCATACAATAAATTTCGTTTATACTAAGGTGGTAGATTCTATAGGTCATGTACTCGGTACGATATAACATTAAAATGATAACAATGGCTATTGCAGCAATATCTTGCACAATAACGATAACACAAGCCGTTGACGCAATTTCTTGCACAATGACGATAACACTGGCCATTGACGCAATTTCTTACACAATGAAGATAACGATATTTTAGGAACAAGACCCACACTTCCGAGTACAGTCACTATATCATCAACTACTCTAGTCAACCCATAATCCTGGCTTGTTAAACTTTCTTTATTCAATCAATATGCAATACTGGTTGGCAATATAACGACACTAATAGGGAACAATAGGGACTGTAATATTAATGGTGAAACGATAAGGCAATTAATAAGGAACACTAGAATGATGAAAACTCAACCCTAAGATCATGCAATGTATTCCATACAATTAAATGCACCAAATACAACATTATAGATTCAATTATATATTATCAAACATGGAAACTTAATTCTGGACAGCAGTAGGTTGTTGTACTAAAATTGAATTTTCCGTGGCTATAGAATAGCAAATATGGATCCGTCAGAAGTTCTAGAAACTAGACTCCTTTTCGGTTCCAACGCATATTAAAAGTCCAAAATCCGAAAACAGTAGCTAGGTGAATTATAGTGTTCTTTATAGGTTACAGGTTCTGGCTGGTTATCAATGTTAACTAGTTTCAGCTATAAAAGCAGTAAATATTCATTTTAAAAATCACTAAAAATAATTCTCATTACCCTAAGCATGTTAACTATCAATCTGGAAATTATCGTGGTAATATTTGATCATTAGTTCATCTATTCAATCAGGTTAACATGGTATATGCATAAATTTGGAAATAAAACGCAACAGCAGTACAATGGTCATAACTCATGCAATATAAGTCGGAATTTAATAATTCTTGATGTTCTGGAAACTAGACACATGGGGATACATTTCATATTCAGAAAGTTATTAATTTTGATGACAGTATCTAGGTCGAAACAGCATGACAATATTCAGGTTGACAGTAAATTTCAGGGTCTTCATATATTTTTCATGAATAAAATAATTAAAATGTTATCAACGATGAGTTAAGGGTCGACAACATAAATCACAGCAAGTTACATCTATGTGATCATGGTATTAAGATGTATAATGTTTATAATCTTACTAATCACAATCAACCAATACACCAACATCAACCATATAACAACCAACACTAGCATACAATCTACAACAGTTGTGTAATGTCATGACATGAACTACAATAACAATCCCTATTCATATGTTCAATAATTAACTACATGAATGCACGTAAGATCTCTATAAATCAGAGGCAAAAAGACGGCACGAAGTTAAGACTACTACTTGGATTCGCTCGTGTAAATCCGTAGCATCCTGACGATGAACAACAATAAACAATATACGATAATTAATTTGGATCTACTTGTGGGATTCAATAACGATCTCGAATACGATATAATAACTATTCGAGGAAAATGACTTGCTTTTAACAACGACGTTAGATCCAAAATATTGAGAATAACGGGATTAGGATCCTGGGAGAAGACGACGATCGCGAACCAAGCGAATCTTGATGTGATGATCACAATCGGGTACTGTAACGCCCCGAATCCCAAATACACTGAATTCGAGATGTTCTACAGGATCTTTTCGCTTTCTTTAGTACAATTTTACAGGGAAATTTAAACTTTTCACTTTACATCAGAGTTTACATCAATATTACACATTACATTTACACAGCGAAAGTAAAATTTACAACAATTAAATAAATGTACAATAACATGGTATAATCTTTAAGCGTCCATTCCTCTTTAACCTTTAACAAGCCATTTACCTGCATATAAGACTGTGGGTACGTCAGTTTATTCAACCGACGAACATTATACACGGCCATCCTCTCTATGCCGGAAATAGTATAACTCACCTTTCCATATTTAGCAAACACAAACTTGTTCACAAATCAAACTAAGGGAAATATCCTATTGATTTCGTGTTGTGATTGTGCACTTAGTCCTTAATGCATTTATTTATATTACATGACACTAATGCGCACTTGTTCGGATTCTATGCATCCCATACTACATAGGTCCGAGGGCAAGCCCTTATTCGTTCTTCATCTTTGTAGGGTTCAATCCCTCGTTATGTCTTAATCTACTACTGTAATTATGGTAGTGTCTTAGATGTCCTATGATCTATGAGCCCATGTCCAGGCAGCCTGGAGGGAAATCCCATGCACTGACACGACGCATCGAGCAGGCAACCTATGGACAATTCAGCCTCCGCCATGGAACAATGGCACCACCCATAGCCACTCGAACATCCCACGAGCGTCGCCACCGGGACGATAATTCTGGAGTAGCGCCCATGCCATGTCTTGACGTATCAAGCATGCAGCCTGTGGATCGCTCTCACACCGCTATCCGATGGCCCCCATACACGTGTTTTTCTTCTACTTTCATCACGTCTCCACTATGTACTAAACCTTAGTTTTATCAAAAATCATGAACAAAAATTAAATCTCTAGAGTTAGCCTCTCCACTAACCGGACTTATTCATTCATTTCAACATCACCAACCTTGGTCTAATTTTATTTCATTTCATTTCCAAATGCCGGGGAGACTTAGCTACTCTTATATTTCAATTTTCATTTCACAATTTCCAACTCATAAATACCACACGTTGAGTTCTCATACACACGTGTATATTCTCTTTTCAATTCATGACTTCTAATTTGTTCACAAGTCCATAACTGTATATGAATTTGCATATACTTTATCAATTATCACATCATATCAATTTCACATTACTAAACCATATGCATACTTCATATTGTTCCACAAATGAGAAAATAAATTACATTATGTCACACAACCAAGTTTCTTTTGCCAAATCAACTTCTAATCCTTCATTTCACTTATTCTTTTAAGTTATAATTTCACATCAATAACACATAAAGAACCATATTTCTGTTTATGTATTTTAACTCCAAATCATAGTTAATTTCATTCAAATAATCCCCAAATCATTTTTATAAAGTCCCTTACATTTTTAGGAGAATAACCATATTTTTTTCATAATTTTTGGACACTCAAAAACCCAAAAAAAAAATAATTTTTCAATCTTGCTGATGGCAAGATTCGAACCCAGCACCACAGGGAAACAGCCGCAAGCCACAACCAACAGGCCGAATGCTACTGGCAATATAAGCAGGAGACAGAGAGTATTTATTACTCTCTGTTCGCTGATTCTACTGTTTAAAAAAAAATGAAAACAAGTGTATGCCGCAGGGTTCGAACCAGTCACCCCAGAGAACACAGCCGCACACAGTGACCACTTGAGCTACATGCTCAGGTTTTCACGGTACAAATAAAAATCCTTTTGAATCAATTGCCACTGTTGTAAAAAAAAACTCGATGTTCAATTAATCTTTGTTTCATAAGGCTTTTATAGAAGTTACTAAAAAATTCCAGATTGACTTCCCCTCACATGATTTTCATATCAGTATGAATTAAATAATTTTTGTACTAATAAAAATATATTTTTCACACAATTCAATGAATCTTACATTACGACTACTATACTTCTCATTTTTTTGACATTGTTTAACAATTGGCCTTCTAATCTTTTATCCATAATTTTCTTATATTAATTTACTATTATTAATCTTTTATTCAACATACACATCTATTTTTGAATTTATCCATTCCCACAATAACTCAAAAGATCTCTTCAAAACATACATTAGCATTAACAAAGTACTAACTTTTACATATAATTTGTGATGGTGATAAATGTATTTTCCTCCATCAATCTATAATCATAATCAATTACACATGCAACTTATAATTTTAACGATAGAACTGCATACTATTTCCATGTCAACAATTCAATCAATTAGGGGTCATTTCCCAAATTTAATGTGCATGCTTATTATACTTCATGGTTCAATATAATACTAGCATATTCCTAACTAGAAATAGGGAGAATTAGCCCACAACTCAAATTAATACTAGAACCACATACAAGTTAATCACAACATTTCAATCAATTCATAAACTAACTTCTCAATTAAAGTGTGTTCTTATTAATGTTTTTCATGCATCGTTTTGATAATTAAATCTAGCATGGATCCCTATATTAGAAATAGGAAAGGTTACCCACCTTGTATGGAGAGAACAAACAAATTTAGCAACAAAAGCCCTTTGCGACGAGATGCACCTCCTCCTAGATGATGCGCGCACAAGCTCCACAACACCAACCGAGCTCCTCTTGGAATGGCCGGCCTCCTTCTCCTTGATTGAATGCAACACAATCCCACACAATCTCTCAATCTTTTTAACTCACAACTAATTCTATTAGACTATAGGTTTAGAAAGATATAATTTGCATAAGAATACTAGCCATGGGAGGGGGGTATTTATACTAGAAATCAAGTGGAATGGAGGGCTAGGATTGACTAGTTGGTTGTAGGATGGAGGGCCAAGATTAGAGTAGGAGTTGCAATAACTACCCACATCTAAATAACCACCCCCATGATCACCACTCAAATTTTGAGTTTCCCTCCCAAAAAGATGCAATCCGACCTCCATGGAGAAGTGCATATTGCACGCGTACGTGTAGTGCACGTGCATGCAACTAGGCCTAAAAATTGTACATTTTAATTTTGTATAAAAATAAAATAGTATTAAAATAGTCTTCTACATGACAAGTTAAATAAAAATAGATTAATCCATGGGCTTTAGTTTTGGGCCAAAATAGTTATTTAAAAATAAAATAAATAAAATACATTTTGGGCTTTAAGAAAAAGGCTTTTAAAATAATGCTTTCTATTTATTTAAAGAAAAAGGCTTTTATATAAAATAACTTGAGAACACATATTTAAATATTTATACACCTCATAAAATAATTATAAGATTTAATTCAATCAAAATATTGCACGTGCACACTATGTGCAAAAAAAAATAATTTTTCATTAATTGAAAAATCAGGGTATTACAGGTACGAATCTTAATGAGGATTAAGATCAAGATGGCGATCAATGGTCGGGATCAAAGATCAAGATGAAGATCAAGGGGACTTGATGATGATCACGATCGTGATGATCAAGTGGCGATCGGGCGGCTGAGATTCAAAGTAGCTTGATGATGATGCGATCAACGGCTGATAATCAAAGAGAGAGAACTTGATGATGATCGTGAACTGTTGTGATCACAAACAGGGGAGACATGGGTGACCGAATCTCGGCCAGGTGGCAGGACCCAGGCGACGGGGGAAGGCAATCGGCGGGGCGACGGGGCAGTAATGGGGGATTGCGGTTGTTGAGGTGGCTTGGTGGCAGAGGTGACTCAGGGCTCGAGCGGCGATCTGAGGATGGGTTCAGGCAACTGTGGCGGTGCAGAGGAGGCCAGCGATGAGGACGGGGATCGATTGGTGGTGCTCAGGGGAAGGACAGTTGATGGAGACAGGGCATCTTCGATGGGAAATAGAGGAGTTAAGGGAGAGGATGGCAGGGTGCTCGACAGGGCGGCAATGGCGGTAGTGGCGACTGCAGTTGAGGGTAGCGGTGGACTCGACGATCGAATATGGGTGCTTGCAAAGGAGGAGGAGGCGCTCGAGCTAGAGTGGAGCGATGGGTTCGATGAAGCTGGCGAGGATGGTGGTGGTGATCAGGCGGGACGGGGCTGCGGAGTCGAGCGAGGCTGAGCAATGAGAGGCTGGAGGATGGCGACGGGGTGAAGACGGCTGAGTCGACGAGTGGTGACTGAGCAAGACGAGGATGACGAGGGTTAGGCAGGAGGTTGGGGGTTGAACAGTAGGCAAAGGGTTGGGTTTGGTTGGCACAGTAATGGGGAAGAAGAGGGGTTGGGATTGGGATTTGTTTGGCTGTTTATGGGGAGAGAGAGAGAGAGTGGGTGGTTAAGGGGATTTAATTGGGTTAATTAATGAGATTAGAAATTAGTGGGAGAGATTATAGGGATAGCGGAGAGATATGAGGATTAGTGGGGATTTGAACGTGAAGGAGAGTTGATCTGGTGAGAAGCAGATTAGGGGGAGAATTTGGGTTGGGGTAGTAAAAGGGGAACCAATAAGATGAATAAGGGTTTGGGTTATAATCCAATAGGAGATGAGCTTGGGTTGGGCTCAGGTTATTAATAAATAATACAAATCAAATGAATATAAAATTAGGCTTTAGATGATGGGCTTCAATTTAAATAATTAAATAATACAATATAAATCAAAATCGATGGGCTTTACAAAAAGATGACGATGATGATGATGATGATAATAATAATAATAATAATAATAATAATAATAATAATAATAATAATATAAGACAGAATATAATTTGGGTTCAACATTTTCTTGAAAGTAATTCAATAATAACAATAATAATAAAAATAATGAAAACAATAGCAATAATAATATTAATAATAGTAAGAATAACATTATGCCGCAAAATAAGAATTTGGATTATCATCTTTTTATTAAAATAATCTGAACATAAATATATATAGTCGATCAATTACAAATAGGAAATACATCGTTATTCAAAGTAAATATAATTGTCGATTATAAAACACTTAGTAAAAGATCCGAAACGTATTTAGCACAAAATAAATTTATGAATAATTAAAATACCGAAAATATTCAGGAAATACGTATTTACGGGAACGGGGGTTAAATATACAAATGCACGTGCATCATATCTGCAAGGGTAAAATGGTCATTTACCATTTTGCGAGGTGTTACACTTGCTCACCTAGCCACTTTAAAGTTATCACATGTCGCTCAAAACCATCAGTGTTTCTATCAATTTTTTATGATGCTTCGGCCAGAATTCAAGTATGTCCGATGATGGCTTGTACATCGACCACTACGACCTACTATTGAAGTCGCTGTTACATAACTTCAAACTGAGGAAACTCATTTACAATCTCTATCTCAGCCTCACCCTACTTCCAATCAGATTTCAGTCCTTGTCTTAACACCCCCCCCTACAGAAACATCTCCCTCCCAGTCTTGACTATAGTCAGTATGGCCCTCATCAGCCTGAGAATCAATCATAAAAGTTACTGCAATATAATTTTTTGGTTTGACTTCCATAAGATTTTCGACCACCCAACATCGAAGTGTCATGCTCGACAACAAAAATCCGCTATTCAAGCTCGATAGCTGAAGCTTCTATCAGCGGCTCTCCTATTGATCAATCTCAATTGTCAGCATTCCTCCAACAACTCATTAACTCCATACAATGAGTTCGGTGCTCCACTCATCACTTCAGCTCCTCCAACAATGAGTTCTCTGCTCCGCTCATCACTCAAGCTCTTCTAACAATGAGTTCGGTATGTCGCTTATCGCTTGAGCTCATCCAACGATTTATTATCTCTATACAATGAGTTCATTGCTCCGTTTATCACTCGAGCTCCTCCAACAATGAGTTATGTGCTCTGCTCATCCTGGAGCTCCTCGAACAACTCATCAACTCTATACAATGAGTTCGGTGCTCTACCTATCGCATGAACTCCTCTAACAACTCATTGACTCCATACAATGAGTTTGGCGGCTCATAACTCGAGCTCCTCCAACAATGAGTTTAGTGCCCTGCTGATCCTTGAGCTCTTCCAACAACTCATTGACTCCATACAATGAGTTCGATGTTTCGCTCATCACTCGAGCTCCTCTAACAATGAGTTTGGTACTCTGCTCATCCTCAAGCTCCTTCAACAACTCATTAACTCTATATAATGAGTTTGGTGTTCCACTCCTCACTCAAGCTCCTCTAACAACTCATTAAATCCTTACAATGAGTTTGGTGCTCAACTTCTCTTCCAAGCTACACCAACAACTCGCTAACTCTTAAACAATATGTTCAAAGTCCATCTCTTCCATAGAGCTCGGAGTCCATCTCTTCCCTAGAGCTGCTTCCAAAACTTGCTAACTTCTAAACAGCAAATTTGGAGCCCAACTCTTCCCTAAAGCTGCTCCCACAACTCGCTAACTCTCAAACAGCAAGGTGCTCCCACAACTTGCTAACTTTCAAATAGTAAGTTCAGAGTCCATGTCTTTCCTAGAGCTGCTCTCACAACTCGCTAACTCTCAAACAGCAAGTCAGAGTCCAGCTCTTCCCTAAAGATGCTCCCGCAATTCGCCACTAAGCTCTTCAGTGCCACAATGCTCCATTACGCCACTAAGCACCTTGGTGGAAAAGCTCATTTTTCTTGGCTCCTCGGTGGCGAAGCTCCACTTCTTAGCTCCTAGGTGGCAAATCTCCTTTGAGGCAAAGCTCATTTTCTTAGCTCCACGATGCCACAATGTTCCTCGACGCAGAACAACAAAAGACTTGTCGTCCTAGGAACTCATCGCTTTCACCAAATCTTCACCGTTTGATTGCCTCATGATTCGTGCCAATCGATCAAAATCATTCGTTCTATTCCAAAATTCACACTCTCCCCTTCGATAGAAAAAGAAAAATGAGTCCAGCTCTTCCCTAAAGATGCTCCCGTAATTCGCTAGCTCAATTCAGTGGATGGTGACACAAGCGCAAGAGTCAAGACTAAAATGCAAGGAAACATCTCCATTTCACATCAACACTCGATTACAAAGTTTGACAACTAAGTGCATGAATGCTTCTCAGTGCCACTAAGCTCTTCAGTGCCACAATGCTCCATTACGCCACTAAGCACCTTGGTGGCAAAGCTCATTTTTCTTGGCTCCTCGGTAGTGAAGCTCCACTTCTTAGCTCCTAGGTGGCAAATCTGCTTTGAGGCAAAGCTCACTTTCTAATTATGAATTTAGAAATTTTAATTTAAAATCCAAAAAATTATTTAAAATTAAGAAAAATTAATTAAATTTTTTCTAAAAATCAGGGAAAATTCATTGGAAGTCCTACAAAATTGTTACTACCCTCAGAAGCTCCGAAGAAGATTTCAGGCTTCCCCAAAGGTCATGTATGCTATCCTGATTACTTGAAAAAAGAACGAACTATTTCTCGAATGCTGCGATACCGAACCTTCAGGAGTGGGGTCTTAAGATATGGGTAAAATCAGAGCCACTAGATCTCGGCACGCAACCCAAAGCTTTTAAAGGGAAGAACTATAATTTCACAACTACAGCAAGACTACATGAAGAACATGGGTCATCTCCAGGTAGCATTGGTATCAGGTCGGGTCGGGTCGGGTCGGGTCCTTCACTATCTGGACCCTGACTCGTTCCCCTACGGGTCCAAAAATTAGACCCAGACCCGGACCCGTGAGGACCGGGTCCGGGTCCTATTAAAATATTCCTACCCATTTAGGTAGAAGCAGGAGTGTGCGCGGCGAGCGGAGGCGGCGAGCGGAGGATTTAGAATAGAGGAGAGAAGTAAAAAACATGAGTTTTGGGTTAGGAAGAGAAAGATTTAGAATTGAGGAGGAATGAGGGAAGGGATGATGAAAGAATATTTATTTTCATGTTGATTTTTTGGATTTTTTTAAACGGGTCCGGGTCGGGTCTCTTTTGAGCGGACCCGGAACCGACCCCGCCCCGGACCCGGACCCGAATAGGCCGGGTCGGTTCTGGTCCAATGCCGGGTCCGGGTCGGGTCCGGGTTGGATCCCGGTTTCGGGTATTTATACCAGTGCTATCTTCAGGCCCGTCAACTCAACCTGATCCACAATTATGGCTTACTTACATCCTAAGAAAGTCAGCTAATTAGGGATGTCAATCAAATCCCCTAACTAAACAGGATTATCAATTAATTTTATCCATTCACCATGGAAATCTCCGATAAGAATCTTAAAAGATACATTTTCATGTTTATCTTTTGTAACAAATTCCTAACCTATACATACTCTCCTTCCCTCAATCGGTCAAAGGTAATCAATATCTTTCCAGCCAAACTCTATTCTCCTTTTTTAGTAACTTACTTGAGTAACAGAGGGTCTTTCGCCGGGGCCAAACCCAGTGTTCATACTTTGTGCAGATTCGCCGGACGTTTTTAGCCATTCAGATCCAGATCAAGGAGTTTTCAGCCATCCAGATTCAGATCATGATCGACGGTCCAGATTAGAGCGTTTACTTTTAAAGTAAGAACTCATCATCTAATTGCTCCCACACCAGAAAAAAGCAGCAACAAGTTGTACAGAGGATCTGTTAGATTTGTGAGAAGAAAAGAAATAATTGCTATTGATTATAGTGTTTGATATTGATTATTATGGCTTATGGCCAATTTATACAAGTGTAGAGTTCATTAGATGGAAGAGCAGGAGAAGAAAATACAATGGAAAGAGATATTTGCCTATAAAACAACATATAAAATGCCAAATAAATAAGAGAAATAAAAGAAAGAATAATAGAGAACACTATTTCCATATGTAGCAGTATTCATATATGTTAACATAATCAATGGATGAGTTATTACTTGAGTCCCGACTACATATATTGAAATGTATATTTAAATAGTGTTAACAATAATCTAATTACAAAGGTTTTCAAAATATCAAAATACATCAATAATTATAATTTTATGTAATTTGCTTTAAAAAACACTTATTTTCAATAGTATTTATTTGTCACTGATAAGGGGAAAAAGAGTTTTTATATTTTGCGCCATCTGGCTCCGCCATTTTAGGGCTTAGAACTAACATGATCAAATCTCTACTACTATAATGGGAGAAGGCCTTAGTGTAATTTGTCCATATCCCAATCCGTGCAACGCACGTTTAATTAAACTCTACAATATAAACCAATGAAATACGTACAGTACACGTTCAAATTTATTACCCTCTCCCTATCTCTCAAAAAAACCAAAAACCCTACCCTCTTCATCTCCCTCTCTCTCTCTGCACCTGTCCCGTGGGAGAATGATCATGAACAGTGAATGTCAGTCTATTATTTTACGTGTTCCGCACGTGCTTCTCCCATTATAATATAGATAAATAGAATATAAAAAAATATTGTTCAGACGAGCATTGCACGTGTATTTACTAGTATCCATAGAGACTAATGGGTTCATAGTTGCCACACTTTGGATATGCTGAGTGGTCCTAGATAAATTAGGATGACCCTCAATTCTCGCTTCTCATATTAGTTCAATTGCTATAGTATTTGAAGGGGGAGATACACAATCTGTATACATACAAGTTTTATATTGTTTCGAATTTGTTACTACATCTTTATCCGTCTAACAGTATTTGTAGTTGTTGTAATTCAAAATTTTCAAATTTGGCATTTAGAAAATGAATTTTGAGTTTCAGTTAAACTCAAAGTATAGATTTTTTTTACAAATATTGACTGACGGTAAATGATATATCGTCACGTTTGAAATTTTGATTTGTTTAATTTTAAAATATTATGGACGAGGGATCAAATCTCGCTTTGTTTTTTTTTTAATAGCACGGACACAACTCCTTCTTTCGTCTGAGGCAATTTTAAAAAATTTGTACTCATAACAATTCATATATGCCTCATTCCATCTCAGCCCTTGAACACAAAGAACACACCAATCTCAAAGCTAATACGTACGCATAACAATTCCTATATGCTTAATTCCGTATAAAACACCCTTCAAATTTTGGCCAAAAAACTTAACGAACAGGAGATCAATTCCCATCCGATATATGTATATGTATATACTAGATTTGCCCGTGGACTCGTGCCTACGACACGTCGTCGGAACGATACAACACACGAAAAGCCCTGTAAACAGTAAAACAACAATTATGTAGTTCAAGTTTGAATAGTATGACAATAATTAGTTGTAAATAAAATTTCATGTTTCTATTAGTATATGTTGAAAAATAATTATAAATGAGGGTGTAAAATCCAACTTCTTAGAACTTTAAGGGTGGAAAATGATGAAATTTAACTTGTTGAAGAGATATTTTCTATTTTCAATATAACATGTGCAATAAAAAAATATAAAAATTCTGAAAATTTTACAAACCTGAAATCTTAAAATCTAAATTTCTAAATAAGTTAAGAAAGAATGGGAGAGAAAGAAAGAGAGAAATATGAAAAAGTGAATAGAGAATAAAGAGATAGTAATAAAGTAATGAGTTTTTTTAGTTTTGAGGGGGAAAATTTAATTTTGGGGTTTGAAATTTTTGGGCGGAAAAATATGTTTTGTGAGAATCAATCTAGGCCATTGGTTTTAGGGGAGATTGAATGAGAGCCACTTGATAGCTTTCTTTGTAATTTATTATATAGATATAAAAATTTCTGGGACGAGATTTCAAATTTCGTCTGATTTTTTTTTTATAAATTTTGGGACGAGATTTCATATATCGTTCGATAAGATTTAGGATTAAAATTGTGAACGGACGAAGCTTCATGTTTCGGATGCTATATTTGAATTTTTTTTGAAACTATTGGAAAAAAGAGGACAATTGTCAAACTAATTGCACTCGAGGACTCGACAACTAAACTCGTTGTTTCCAACAGCAAGCTTATTTATTTCGTACTCGTTGTTGGGAACGGCGGGCCCAGTTTTTTTTTTTTTTTTTTTGAGGAACTCGTTGTTCCTAATGGTGAGTGTAGTTGAAAAATATCAAAGAGGACTCGTCGTTCCCAACTGTGAGGTTCTTTATACTAGACCCGTTGTTGGGAATGGTGAGGTTCCTTGAAATTTCATAGAGAGTGAAACTCTATGTTGGACATAGTGAATTTTTCAAAAAAAAAATTCATAGAATAGCTCGATGTTGGGACCAGCGAGTCTTGTTTGAAAATTTTGAACTAAACTCGTTGTCCCAACAGTGAGTCTAGTATAAACTCCCTCTTCGTTGGGAACGGCGAGTCTTGTCTGAAAATTTTGAACTAAACTAGTTGTTGGGAACGACGAGTTTCTTAACAACAAAAAATTACACTCGCCGTGTCCCAACGGCGAGCGCCAAATAACTAAGCTCGCTATTGAGAACGGTGAGTATAGTTGTTGAGTTCCCGATTGTAATTACTTTGGCAATTTTCCTCTTTTTACAAATAGTTGCGAAAAACAACCTAGTTTAAAAAAATATTCGCTATATTTTTCAAACTCCTATATCCCATCTCAAATATAGAAAAGTATTGTTCCCTTCTGACTCAAAATTTGAATATTTAGCTAATAACTGCAGTTTTTTTTGTCAAAATTTTTAAAATTTAAAAATATAGCCAAACGACAACTACATATGTTCTAAGAGCATCCACAATCATTTGCTATATTTGCCAATTTCTCATTTTTTAGCAAACAAGCAACTGCAGTCGTTTGCTATTATGCCATATTTTGGCTAAATAGCTACAGTCGCTTCTCATTTTTGAGAAACGAAATTGTGATTCTCAAATTATAAGAGACGAGACATGTTGTTTCGTCTCAATTATTTTATTTTATTTTTACATCGTCGGACGAGACAACATGTACCGTCTGAAAAAAAAAATCAAAAAAATGTTGAAACGAGACATGTTGTCCCGTTTCAAGCAAAATTTGCTTGGACGAGACAACATGTTGTCCCGTCCAGCAAATCAGGGGTCTTTTTTTCCATTTAAGTTGGGTTTTAATCAGGAGGGTTTTAATTAAGTGGGGTTTTAATTAGGTATTAAGTTGGTTTAGTGGGGTTTTAATTAAGTGGGGCTTTAATTAGGTATTAAGTTGGTTTAGTGCAAATATTTATTTTTTTAAAAAGAGACTTAATTTTTAAATTCAAAAAATTACGGGATGGTACACGCAATTTTTTTTAAAAAATTGAGAGGAACGAGACATGTTGTCTCGTCTCTTTCTTTTTTTTTTAAACGCACCATCGGACGATACAACATATATCGTCTGGCTATAAAATTTAGAATATTATAGAAAACAAACACTGTAGATAATTTCGCTATTTGCTACTACTGTAGCTACCTTTTTTTTAAATTAGAAACACCATTGTGGATGCTCTAAGGAGGCTTATTACGTACTACCAACCTTTTCTAGAATTGTACTTTTTCTTCTGTTTTCTAGAATTTCTAGAATTGTATGTCATGCATCCAAAAGTAACAACAGCTGGGTCCAGTTTCAAATGCTACAAAAAATTCTGTACATCACTCAAACACGAAAGGTACTTAAATAAAAAACGACTAAACGTGTTATAACTCAGAAACAGTTAGCAAGCACCGTTAATTTGTTTACTTTTTGAAGAAATACATACTGATTTTAGTTTTTTTTCATAGGCAATCACCAGGGTGCTGATACACGAGCATATGTTGTCGTTCAATCTCAAATTTAGATATTTAGCATATAGAAATAGGAATTTTGAGTTTAAGTTGTAGTTGTTTTAATCCAAAATTTGAGTTTTGATTTTAAAAAATCGACGGACGATAGATGATTTCTCGTCCCAGAATTTTATTTTTTTAATAAATATGTATCGGATGATGAATAATTTTCCGTCCATTGATTATTATGTTTTTACCAAAAGACGAGAAATCATTTTTCGTTTCAGCATTTAGTACAAAAAAAATTGCTCACAGACGAGGAATCATTTTCCGTCCGAGAGTAGTTTCCACTAATTAATTCTTATTTAATAATTAATTTAATCCTAATTAAATCTTTTTTTGATCTTAAATCTTAATTAAATATTGATTAAATCCTAATCTGTACACATAATAATTTTATAGCCCTAATTCTATAGAATTTCCTCTTTCAATTTCGGAAAGAAATCTCATTATCCGATCAATATTTTTAAAAAACTTTGATTGGACGGAAATTTATTTCCTATATGATCGAATGTTTTTTTTAAAAATAACCCGTCCGATATATTAAAAATAAAACGACGAACGATGATATTTTGTCCGGTTCTTTAAAAAAAATTTGAACAGACGAAAGTTTATCGTTCATCAACTATATTTTCCATATTTATATATCATCTACTAAATATAGCCCAGCATCTGTAGTCGTCGCTTGCTAAATTTTGGGTATATAGCAATTGGAAATAGGAAAAAAGGAATGTCGATGTAGTCGTTCAAAGCTATATTTGTTTCGTCGCATGTTTTTTTATTTTGAGACGGAAGATTATCTTTCGTCGCAGCACTTGCAGACGAAAAACATTTAGGACGGAAGATAGTTTACCGTCTGTCGATTGAAAAAATATTTAAAAAATAAGGCAAAGTTCTTGGATGGTACATTATCCATCGTCGGAGGCTTTTTAAATTTGTTTTGCTTATTTTCGCATGGACGGGAGATAATATCCCGTCCGAGGCTTTTGACAAATTTTCCCCCTTTCTCGGACGACAAACAATCTCTCGTCGGGGGTTTTTTTAATTTTTTTTTTTTAAAAAAAAGTGTGGGACGACTAATCTTCTTTCGTCCATCAATTACACGCTCAAAAGTTGATCACAGGCTTGCTTTAGCCTTTGTTCGCATGCGATAAAGTAAAAAAAAATATTCAAAAGTAAAATAATTATGCCGGTCTCCCTACAAATTTGTGCTACATTTACCCTTTCGTGTCTTTCAGTTTCTCCGTATATATTGTCGTTGAGGTGAAGAGAATTAAGTTAACTTCAAACAACATATTGCTATATACGAGTTTCGGTTTGAAGGGATATTCCTACCTTTCTATATCATTCCACTCTCAAATCCAAAATAAATAATATGTCGATTCGACGTTTCATTGGTAGGCTAAAATCAAAGGGTGTATCTGGTTCTGATCATGGAAACAGAGGCAAACAACCTAAAGCGGATACTCAAGAAGTTGATTTAAGCGATCCAACAATGTGGACACCGGTGGTCGACAACGAATTTCATATTTGTAAGAATGTTACTGAAAATTCTTTTGGTGGGTTCTGTAACTTTAGGGATAGTTGGAATGGTCCAATTAAAGCTTACAAGATGTGCTCTCGTATCCCCGTAGTGAAACAAATAATAGATAACACTGGTTGGCAAAGTTTTTTTACAATTGATACCGAAAAATCATCCCATAAGATTGTCAAGTCTTTGGTTGAGAGGTGATGGGACACTACCCACACATTTCATCTCCTGTGTTGTGAGTTAGGATTTACCCCGTTAGATTGGGCAATGTTAACGGGAATATCCATTGGGATCGGCGATCAACCACCATGTCATGTTGAGGAATATCCATTCGAAATTGTACAATCCCGCTTCTTTCCAGAAATTACTTCCAATGATTGGAAGTCTCAGGGAATACACTGTTTGTTCTTGAAGAAATATTTCCACAGTAGTGTGATTAAGGCAGCAAAAACCGACAACGATGTAGCTGCGAGAGTCGCAAGGGCATTTTTTGTTTACTTCTTGGGCGAATTCCTTTTCGCCAATGGCGCTTCCATTATTAGGTGTGGATGGCTTGCAGCTCTTGAAAATCTAACTAAAGTTGGCACATTTGATTGGGGTGGTCAAGCTTTGACACTCTTGTACATGTCTCTGGATGCTTGTTCCAGGCATACGGTTAAATCTTTCAACAGTCCATGGCAAGTACTAGAGGTAATTTTATTAATTACTGTAATAATTTGATTTATTATTTATATATTCGATACTAATACATCTTTATATTCTCAGTATTGGGCATATGAATACACACATGTATGTGTTCAAATCACTGTAAATACGGGAAATGTTGCTAACGATGTACGGGCCGCTGACAAAAGGCTAAGAATAACACATTGGAACAAAAGTAAAATTGAGTACCGAAGAACAGATCAAGTTAGGTACAATATTTCTATTGCTAGGTACCAATTATGCGAACTTCTGCATCAATTATATGGCAACCGTATTTGGGGTCTTCACATGAGGTTGAGCATGATATCATGTTCGCTAATATCATGTCTCGTCACCGAGTGATTCTCCAATTTTGCGAGCAGGTAATAGTTTATATTTGTCAATTTATCCAATATTATATTCATCGAGTTATTTATGAAATGTTTATTTTTTTTTAAATGTTACAAAATTATGTTGTAGGGTGTTTGGTATCTCGGTGATCGGTGTTACCGTCAACTGATTGGAATTATAGAAATACCAAGAGAACCACCAGTTGTTATGTTTAGAATACCCGCACATGATATATGTCCACCGATTGACGCTTCTCAATTGGTCCAACCAATAACCCAACGTATATATGGTAAGTATTGGGCCAAAGTATCAATAGGTGCTATCATGAAGAAAGTCTCACATGCGACAAATATTGATTTCATCGGACCAGCTAGCGTTAGTGATCCGACTGCACAGTTACCCTTCCCTGCTCCACCATTTTGGGCCCCTTCTGAGTACGTCACACAACCAATTCAAGATCAGCCTGTGGACTACGGGGAGTGTGTAGTGAAAATTCTACTGTATTCTGGGGGTACAGTTACAAGAAGTTATCCACAAGAACCTATTCATTTTGAACCCCGTGGTTCAAAATCTTATGTAAGTTTGTTTTGCAACTTTCATACTTTACGAAAAAAAATTTCCTTTTTTTACTATATACATCTTTCAACAGGAGGAATTGTATCAAGAACATGCTCAAGCGTCTAATGCGGAAGCACAATTACAACGTCTGATTCTAACTGACATAGTATTAAGGTCCTCTATTCCAACACAAGTTGTCAATCGTCGGAGATCAATATCAAGAGAACGCCCTTCATAGTCGGTTCGACGAGGCATGCGTAGGAATTTTGACTACAGCAATACTTATTGTGAATCATCTATTCAATCACCGGAATTCGTGCCTGAAACACAAGATGAGTATGATGAATAGATATGGTGTATCTTGTACTATGAATTTTGTATTATGACTTTACATGAATATGTGTTTACGAGTGAAAGTAAATTTTAAAAGCTGTTATGGGGACATTTGCTAACTAGGGCATTTTAGTCTTATAGTTGAACATTGGATACTACGGTCAAAAGGACTTCACAATTTATCAAATCTAAAAATTAAAAGGTAATGTGAACAAGATGGTGTCACATCTTGTCTTTTCAAACATCAAATCAAACTTTAACACAATTTGTTTGTATCCGTTCAGCATTTCTCCAAATTCCTAACCCGATAGTCTATTTAAGTTCATCTTCTGAAGCATGAACCAAAATACCCACACCAAATCACTAATCAATAAATGGCTTCTACAAGTTACGCACTGGATTCTTCTTCATCCGACGAAGAAAATGACATGCTAGCGAGGATTATTAATCAATGTATGAATGTGTTGTTGTTAGTTGTTCAAGATAATCAGCATACAAACCACCGCCAGTACATTCGTTGGGAAAGAGAAGATGGTGATAGACGGCTTCACAGAGATTATTTGGCCGATAATCCTATCTACGATGATACTCTATTTCGACGTCGTTTTCGTATGCATCGGGATTTATTTTGCCGAATACTCCAAGCAACTATAAGTTATGATCAATATTTTCTTCAACGTCAAGATGCAAAAAAAAAACATTTGGCTTATCCCCGTATCAAAAAATCACTGCCGCAATACGCTGTTTGGCATATGGAACTTCTGCCGATGCTATTGACGAGTACGTACGTATAGGCGAATGTACGGTATTGAAGACATTGCGACGATTTTGCGGGGCAATTGTTAATGTATTTGGTCCATAATACATGAGACATCCAACGGCTAATGATGTGGATAGGCTTTTGGCAGAAAATTCAGCCAGGGAATTTCCTGGAATGTTAGTAAGTATTGATTGCATGCATTGGGCATGAAAAAATTATCCAGCAGCCTGGTATGGTCAATACACGGGTCACGTACGTGAACAAACTATTGTGCTTGAAGCAATGACATCCTACGATCTATGGTTTGGCATTCATTCTTTGGAATGCCAGGGTGTAATAATGATCTGAACATACTCAACCGTTCTCCACTATTCAACAACATTCTCGATAGTTATGCACCACCCGCTGAATTTGTAATAAACAATCATGCATACAACATGGGGTACTATTTAGCTGATGGTATATACCACCCATTGACGACTATAGTTAAGACTTACTCAGCCCCAGATACACCGAAAAAGAAGAAATTTGCCCAGATGCAAGAGGCTGCACGAAAGGATTTTGAGCGCGCCTTCGGGGTATTACAAGCATGATTTGCTTTAGTTAAAGGGCCAGCCAAACTTTGGGATGCTGACAGCCTCTCATATATTATGAAAACGTGTATCATATTACATAATATGATTGTTGAAGATGAAAGGGAAGAAGGGATCGGTGACAATGTATACGACCATGATTCTAACTCGACCTTCGTCATACCTAAT